>JAQGBY010003689.1:0-18507 GCA_034698785.1 Mycogona germanica | reverse complement strand
ATTGTCTTAAACGACATTTCATCGTAAATTAAGACCACACATGTGTCATTTTTAAGATATCATTTTTTAGTGTGTAGTTTGTTAAAAGATCGACTTGCAGTGCGACGTGTACCTGGTTAGATTCCAAGCGTAGGGTTTTCTCGTCTTCTCTATTCTGGTCTTCTGGTGAAGATGTGGCGCATTCGAATAGGTCTGATAAATCACCACTTGGGTACATCACTACAGCTGAAATAGAAAAAATGTTTATTGTAGAGAAATAAGCTTTTTGGAATGAAAAATTGTGAAGCTCAACCCTTGAGCTCAAACTTGTCGTTTAGCGTATGCAAGTAATGCATACAAAATGTTAATCTTATTCAGATTTTTTCAAATCAAACAAGCCATAAATACACAAAATGAAAAGATGTGCACCTTTAGCCCATGCTTTTTGAGTGCAACTGCTTATTGCATCCTCAATGTATGCCGTGCACTGTATAAAATAACATATTTATTATGGCATCACTGGCTCAGAAAATCACTAAATTGGTAGAATTTAATATCAGAAAACAAACGTATAACAGTCAAACATCAAACATATAAGTCTGGTCTTCCTCAAATATCTAAAACAGGATTTTAAGAAGTGTTACATTAGGAAACCGACGTAGACCTAAATCAAATAATCAATGTCTTAAAATAAATCAAGAGAAATCCTTCAAAACAAAGCCCGACCACATTTCCGTAACCGCTCATTTTCTTTTCATTTTGAAATAATTTCAGTAGTTCAACACTGACTTATCACATAGTTTTCCATCCATCTGTCAAACGTGACATCTGCCAAAGTGATTATAACAAACAAAACAATTTCATTCTCAGAAATTATGCCATTTGAAAGACTTATCTTGCTTTCAGAGCACGTCGCTAATGCGGATGAAGCCCTGGGCGACATGTTTTTGAACGAAACTCAGCCAACCAATGAGCAGTTAAAGGTGCGATTCATTGCTGAGTCAAAATCCACCATCATTTAAAGCTGTTTCGACAATGTCATAAACTTGTCGTGTCTATTTTATAAACTCAATTTTTTACTATTTACAATTGGTGAGTTGATGCTTCGTTTTTTAATGGTTAATTTCCTTTTCTTTTGTTGAAGGCTGGCATTCGACGAACATGCTTGAAGAGAACATTCACTCCTGTTTTCGTTGGTACCGCCCTTAAGAACAAAGGAGTCCAACCGCTACTAGACGCTGTGATTGAGTATCTGCCAAATCCTTCCGAAGTTACCAACTACGCGTATTTAGAAAAACCAGGGTATTGGGTTTATTGTTTGAACGTTTTAAAATTTATTTTATGATGAATGATGATGTAACATTATGATGAATAATTGTAAGAAATTGTGAGGTGAGGTGCCAAATTTGAACGAGTGATATTTTGGATTTTTAGTTTTAATCCCATATCAGATTTCTTGAGCGACTGAGCAATATGACGTGTTACTGTTCTTTTAAAAATTCCTTTCTAGTAATTTGAAATTTCTAATATTTAAATATTGAATGTGGGATTGTGTACGGTGCACCCTGTTTTTCTCTAAACTATTATTTGGGATAAAAATGTTCGAACACCTGGACGAATTATTTCTCTCGATTACCAATTCTTATCGGTCTTTTCAGTAGTAAAATATTACGCTGTGTTGGTCTTCTGTTCTCTACTATTCCGAACTATTCCGAACACATGCCCAAAGAGAACCAACGAGCTCGATCTCGCTACACCCTTTCATCGGTATGCAGACGCTCTAATCACCATTCCAACCGAAATAGTCTTAATATTTTATCTTAATTTCTGTTTTTTTTTAAGAGTCGACGAAAAAGTAAAAGTTGTTTTGAATCCGCTTCGCAACAACGATAACACATTCGTCAGTCTGGCTTTCAAGCTCGAGGTGGGTGAAATTAAAAGCTCATCTTGTCAATTCACCTTCGGTCCATTTCTCGTGTCTACTCATGGGTACATCACCATCATTTTTATTGTCGTGGGGTTTTGTCATCCACTTAGGCTGGCAAGTTCGGTCAGCTGACCTACATGCGGGTGTATCAGGGTATGTTGTCGAAGGGCCAGAGCATCTACAACACGCGCACCACTAAGAAGGTTCGAATCGCGCGCCTGGTTCGCATCCACGCCGGCGAGATGGAGGACGTCAATGAGGTGTTTGCTGGTGACATCTGCGCCTTCTTCGGCATCGATTGTGCCAGCGGAGACACCTTCGTCTCTGAACCCAAATATCCCTTGGCTCTGGTAAGTTCTGGTTTTGGTTGGGAGCACTTAACTTGTGGTGCGGCGACGTCCCCTTTTTTGATTCCTGGCGCGGGCACTCGTTTTTTTCTCCATCCCGGAAGCACCGAGTGTGGGTTCTGTCCGGGAACTATCTCAAGTTCACTAACAGTTGAAATACAAGTAAAAAAATAGATTGAGTAGTAGTGAAACAGTACCTGCAGAATTTTTCGCTGCAAATATTATATATTTCGAGCCAAATAAGCTGGACAATAGCTGCTGCTGCAAAAACACTGAAAATCTGCAGGAGTAGTTGGCTGCGAGTTAGAAGTAATAAATATAATTTATCTTTTTTTTTTAAATAATGATATTAAATAAGCCAAGAAAAGAGAAGTTGAGTTGAATCGCTCGTCGAATTTTAGTTTTTTTGGAAAATTGGTTAAATATACAAATTTCCTAGCGTGGTCGTTGTGTCATTGCGTTTCTATTTCATCTTTTGTAAATGTGTAATTTGTTTGCGAATTGACAATGTGTTACAATTACAATAACAATATGTACCCACAAGCAGCCCCCAAGAGAGGGGCCTATGGCGGGGGTCAAACGACCAGTTGTATCTGAGATATTTGTTAAGGAGGTCCAGAACTAGAACTAGAACCCCCCAGGAGGCGACCTGATAATTTTGCCTAGTCCAGGCTTAGTATAAGCTACCCAGGTAGGGATCTTTAACGTGTACCTGACATCGTACAGGCACGGCTGTGGGCACGGCTTTACTTCTATTTCGAAGGAAGGCGCGTTAAGGAATTTCTCTCGCCCGAAAAATTCCGAAAGTGTCGGCCGGAATCGAAACCGCGATCATGGGCTAAGAGGCGAACGCGCTACCTCTCTCTGCCACTCGACACCTCTTAATGGTTACCTTGTTAAATGGTATTCGTTGATTTTTCAGGAGTCAATCTTTGTCGCCGATTCGGTCATCTCCATGTCCATCCGGCCGAAGGACAATGCGCACCAGGAAAATTTTGGCAAGGCGGTGGCCAGGTTCACCAAGGAGGACCCCACTTATAGGGTGGCCTGGGATAACGATAACAAAGAGGTAGACTATTTCCGAACCACGCTGCTTGTAAATTGTGAAGAATACAGGTGCGGGGACCTATTGGACCCCGTCAACGGTAATGTAAAGAAGAAAAAGAAAACCTTTCATTATGTTTAGACGGTGGCAGCCGGTATGGGGGAACTACATCTAGAGATATATGCTCAGCGCATGGAGCGTGAATACAACTGCCCGGTGGTGTTGGGTCGACCGAAGGTCGCCTTTAGAGAGTCGCTGGTTAAGCCGTGCCAATTTGGTGAGTGGACATCAAAATTAAACTTGAGTTTATCGTAAAAATTGTTTCACTATCGCAATCGCGTGCTCTAGTAGTGGTTCGTGGTGCCAATTAGCATTTTGAAAACAACGTTATGTGTTAACCTCCACAGATTATTTTCATAAAAAGCAACATGGTGGATCCGGGCAATATGGAAGAGTCATCGGAATTCTAGAAGTAAGGTTTAGATTTTAAGTATTATTCAGTTTACACATAACTGTGCAACAGGCGCTTTAAACAGTAATCGTAAACCTAGACTTCAAATTCATGAAAATAATTATGAAACAAATGTGTGGGAAATCCCTGGGTAGCAGGCCCAGGGTGCAGCAAGAGTTATCTTTTAAGTTGGAGATTTCTTTTAAGATATTAAGCCAATGTTGCAGAGAACACTTGATACAGATGAGTCGATTGCGCGAATATCTATTGATATTTTCATAACATTTATTTTTAATAATTTGTGATTCGTCAGCCGCTTCCTGCTCACAGAAACACTAATCTGGAGTTTTCCGATGAGACCGTCGGCTCAAACGTTCCCCGGACGTTTATGCCCGCAATTGAAAAAGGATTTCGTACGATTGCTGAAAAAGGACTTCTCACTGGACACAAGATTGCCGGCGTTCGATTCAGGCTGCTCGACGGTTGGTGTGTTTTATCAAATTTTGTCTTTGAAGTGTGAGACGGCATTGTGTGATTGCCTCGCAAGACGTGACAACAACATTACTCGCTAGCCTCTAGAAGGTGGCACGTATCAGATCTGAATCCCATCCACTGCTGCTACATCGGTTCAAGACCTCTTTTTCCTCGCCATGAGTGTGGCGTCAATGACTCTTGTCCGCGTCAGTGACGTCAGCATATGTTTTATATATATATTTTTTTTTAAAAACCAATCAACTGTAGTCAACCGCACTACAGGCGTCCCCCTCATGGTGCTTAGGCACTATGCGAGGGGAACGACCAGTACCCCGGGATCGAAATTTTCGAGAGCCCGCGCCCGGAATCGAACCCGGGACCGCCGAGCCACACTCAGTCGCTAAACCAACTGGGCTACGACGAGTCGTACTATTTAAACGTGTAGTAATTTTCTCCCAAAAAATTCCAGGGGTTTTTGCTTTTTTAAAAATATTTTGCTTGTACTACATGTGACTCAAAGATTCAAGAAGTGCACGGAAAATGAAAATAAACTGTGATGCGATTTTATTTAACGTTATTTTCCATTAAAATCCAAAATGAAAATAAACTGTGATGCGATTTTATTAACGTTATCTTCCATTAAAATCCAACTTCACCACTTTCAATTCAATCATGCTAAGAAAATCAGAAAGAAAATCAGAAATTTTTTAGTTTCCGATAAAATGTTTTATTGGGTATGGTATATTAGACAAATGTCGGCAGACGAGTATTTCTTAACAAAGTGGGCCGCTCTTTTTAATACTGTGTAGATCTATAAAATGTTTTAAGTTTTATGTTAACATATTCCAAATTTATCAGCCCGTGATGAAGCATTTCATTAGGTAGATTTTTCATCGGTCTTTCTAGGTATGTTTTCATCAAAATTTCTCCTACAAACGTTTTCGGTTTAAACGGTCTATTAGATTCCAATTTTCTTAACACAACAAAAATTGCTGTCATAATGATTCATGTTAATTGTTTTTTTTTTCATTTAGGTGCTCACCACATAGTGGACTCTAACGAAATCTCCTTTATTTTGGCCGCTCAAGGGGCAGTGAAAGACGGTGGGCTCGCAGTTTCTTCGATATCTTGTCTTGCTTAATTGTTTGGATTACTTTCGCAAGCGGTATAATCATGTTTCTGACGTCCATTTTTATCAAAACCAGTTTACGAACAGGGACAGTGGCTCATTCTGGAGCCGATCATGACTGTCGAGATCACGGCACCTCTAGAATTCCAGGGCTCGGTGATGGGACAAATCACCAAACGACATGGTGTCATTTGTGGAACGGATGCCAGCGAGGGTTGGTTCTGCGTCCAAGCTGAGGTGAGTGAACATGGGCATGCATTTTTTGACGTTCTAACGTTTCATTTACGATGTACATGAGTCGTTGGCATCACTTAGAACACTTTACATTTAACATTACAATTGTTAAAGACATTCAGGAGGTTCAGATGAATCCACCTGTGCCAGGTGTATTCCTGATTTGAGGTATTTAATTAGTAATTTGATGAATTTCTTCAGGTTCCCCTGAACGATATGTTTGGTTATTCCACCGAGTTGCGCTCCAGCACCCAGGGAAAAGGAGAATATACGATGGAGTACTGCCGTTACGCACCGTGTCTACCGGAAGTGCAAGAAGAACTTGTTAGACGGCATCAGGACTCCTTCAACCAGGGCTCAGCCGTGGCTTCCAAAAAGAAGTAGTGTTTCATTTGATGATCAATGGTTTGGTCGGCAACTTGTATAGGTAGACTGTATTTTATTTTCTCTTACAGATTTATTTGTGAACGAGGCTTTAACAAAAATCTATTTGAAGACTGCCATAAAATTCAGTAATGCACGATGCATTTTAAATCAATTTTAACCCTTTAACCGGCCAATTAATTTTCCGCTCTATCCAATCATGTGCTTTGCATTTCTCTGTGATTGGTAGATTTTTGCCACGATTTTTTTTGAAAAGTGAAAACGCGTTATGTTGCCATTGCCGGTGGTATGCGGATGAACACTTATAGTCGTCTTGGCCGATTAAAGGGTTAAATTCCGTTTTAAAATCAATGGATACTCGTCGAGTTAGGTAATGGGTGTCCTACATTGAATAGCTGTACATTTTTACACTCACGACACCTGAAACTGAATTTTCAATAGAGTATCAAAACGAAAAATTACCAGTAGAACGCCTATCTAGTTGCTGAATGTACGACTCTGAAACAGTAATTTTGTTAAAATAAACTTGTTGAATGAAAACTAACCCACCCACCCAGTGGTATTTTATGGTCAGTGGAGTTCATAAACTTCACTGTGGCCTGTGCTCCACTTGAATCTTGCAACTATCGTTTAAAAAGTTTCAAAATATTATATTCATAATATTATTACTGCGCATTGCAAAAAATAGGTCTGACGAATTGAGATGACATTGGATATACGATTAATGTATTAAAATTGCTTTATTTATGACAAATATTTCGTTTAGTGTGATAGGGGGTTAATTAACTTAAATTTAATTTAGTTAAAATTACCTCATGCTTAACCCCCTGCACTTCATTTCAGCTCACCTTGGCACGTTTTTTTTTTTGTTTTAACGACGGGTCAACGCGATTCACCTCAGATCAAATCCGGAACAATTTTGTGCACATTCTTAAGATGAACTTTCAAATGGTAACGTCTGTTGAATGCGCTCCCGCAGACGTGGCAAACGTAGGGCCTCTCATCGCTGATGTGTCTTCTAGCATGTTTGGTGAGCTTGCTAGCCTGGCCGAACAACTAGAACAAAATAAGTCGAAGAAACCGATCACTAATTAGACGATGTGCCAACATTTATCGATTGAGATAAGAGGAAATCACAAATTTACATAATCAAAAAAGCTTTAAGGGGGCGAAATTATGATGAATCGAATCGAAAGACTATTAAAGGCTGTAAGCTCAACCAAGAGTAATTATGTTTAATTTTACCTGACCACACGTATCACACTTGTAAGGTTTTTCTCCTGTGTGGCTGCGCTGGTGCAAGTCCAACGCCGATTGGCTAACAGTTCTAAAAGATAAATTGGATAGAATGTTGCTCAGTTACATTAATTTTAGATGTATGCTTACACGTCACACTCCGAATTTTTATTTCAAAGTAAATTATAAATTTGTTCAGCATATCTGTTTTGTAAAAAAATAATTCACCGCGTTTCATTTATTTTGTAGCTAGTTGAAATTAAAGTAATCTTTTAATAACATTCAGAAATGATGAAGAAGCCGATAGTGGAATTCACATTTGGAGAACGGAGATTGTTGGACGGCAATCAATAATCGGCGACAAAGGTAGGTGTTTATTTTAGATCTTCATAAATTACAGACACCAAGAACTGAGTTAGAGGGAGCCAGTATAGAAATTCTGCACAATTTAGAGTATGTAGGTGGAAATCATAAGATTAAATAATACATAGTTGCGACTACGACGTGTCCGTGATCAATAGTTACGATGCTCGAGCCAACTTTCAAAAAGTTCCTTCTTTCTTCAAGGGCGGACGTGACCTCCACCTGCCTACTCTATAAATTGTGCATAATTTCTATTCTGACTCCCTCGAACTCCGTTTTTTGGTATCTGTAATTTATTAAGATCTAAAATAAACACCTACGTACATCAAGGATTTTGTCGCCATTATTTATTGCCGTCCAACAATCTCCGTTCTCCAATTGTGAATTTTTTAATAACATTGTTTTTTTCAATGTTATTTCATAATTTTTAATAATCACTTCCAAACGGTCACACCAGTGGTCGATTACAAGAGTATTAAAACTGATTGATGTTGTATGACTTCCTGTAAATATTCAGTAGTTTAGCAATTCGTATTAAAAACAAACCGAACAAATTTTCTTATTAGATTTGAAATTGTGCTCGGGACAGCTCCGAACAGAATGACTTAACAAAAGTGGCAAACTCATTTCATATAATAGTTTACCAGCTCAATAAATAATAGGAAACTATTAAATGAAAAGAGTTCGCCACTTTTGTTCGTCTTTCGGTTCGAAGCTCACAATTTCAAATCTACTATTGATAATTTTCTGATGATGAGATCACACAAGTCTTATTTCTTTCAGCCGTTTTTTCTTCAAATGTTTAAGAAGGTTCACCGGCGATGGAGTTGGCCGGAATCGAAACTGGGATCACGGGCCACGAGAAAATCACGTTAACCATTTCGCCACTCGACACCTCTTCAACCGTTTTCATGTTTCAGATATTCTTATTTCTACGAACGAATCGCTTTCATTTAAACGAGGCTTGAGCCATTCGACGTGATTACCTGAACCCACAGGTGTCGCATAGATGGGGCTTTAGGCCCAGATGGGCCACCTTTACGTGTCGATTGACCTCCGATTTGCGACCAGTCACGTAAGGACACTGAGGGCACTGAAAAGGCTAACCATAGCAAAGGAACATGGATGAGTAAGAGGGTGCATTAACTAAATGTTTAATTAAATAAAAACACAAAGCCAGATAATTTAGCGGCATAATCCGAAAGTTGCAGTGACAAAAGGAATAATATTTGTACGAAACTCGATGACTGGCCACGCTACACTCGGTTATCCGCGAAAATAATTTGAAGAATTTACGATTTAGATACTGGACCACAAGAATACTCTCTCATCAGTTGTGTTCGGAAGCGACTGTGTGACCAAAAGAAACTGAAAGGTTAAAACCAGAAAGGGGGACTGGGAGGTCATAGACATGAGGTCAGACAAAGGAACAATTCAAATTGTTTTCGCAGATGATGACTCAATGTAGCGAAGTCAGTCATCGAGTTTCGTACAAATATCATTCCTTTCGTCACTAACTTTCGGATTATGCCACTAAACTATCTAGCTTTGTGTTGTTACTTAGTTAACTATTTCTGAATCTGCTCGTGCTTTTTGCACTTTTTCGTTTAAATGGCATAAAATTGTCTGAAACTTTTACCAGGTTGCAGTAACTTTAGCAGTATTTATAGCAGTGTCTAAGTATTTATGCAAAAACTTTAAAAATACGTTGTGTAATTTTTCTGTGTACTGTATTGATCTATCTTTAAAAATCTTGTATTTAAAGTTTTGAAAACATGTGTATTTACAGGAAATGACCCCCAAAATCACCTTGGTTCCCGAATGCATGGCGAGCACATGGTACTTGAGTTCCGAGCGCTTCTTACAGGTGAACTTGCACTCGGGACAATTGAGTTTGACCAGTGGTCGTCCCTTGCCGTCGACTTCGTGCACGGTGAAACGATGCTGGTAGTAGCTAAGAGCCTTTGGCGTTTCGAACGGACACTGAGGGCACTTGTACTGTTTGTGGTTGGCCTTGTGTCGTTCGACAGAGTCCTGCGAGAAAAACGGCTTGTCGCAGAGATCGCATCGGAAGATTTCCACGCTCGAGTCGTGCTTGGCCAAATGGACTTGGTACCAATTTTTATTTCTGTCGTAGGAAATAAAATTTTTTACACACAATCAATCGAAGTATAGTAGTCTGCTTTATATGTTGATTTTTGCAATTTAAATCTACTGAATATAAATAACAACATAATGAAAATGGCACAGAAATAACAAGATTAATTCATTAAAATTTATTCTGTTAATGTTATTTCGAATTATATGCTTTTATATAATTTTCATGATGAAAACTAGAGCCTGTGCAGAAAATAGAATTCTAGGCTGTCATATCACAAGTCCGTCCTACAACTAACCTATCTACAGTAATTGGATTTTCAAGGCTGGTTCTCAAAAACAACCTGACCAAATGCTCCCAACTTTACCTAGCCTTATAGTCGCAATGAGGACACTGGAACACTTCCGGGTCTCCAGCGTGCGCGACATCCTTGTGATGTTGCAGTGCCTCCTCGGTCAGATACTGGCGGTAACACGAGCCGCATCGGAAGACCGCGATGCTCTTGTCGTGCTTGGACATGTGGATGGGCAGCCACGCCTTGTTCCGCGTTTTATACTCGCAATGTTCGCACTCGTAGATTGGCACATCCTTGCCCAGGGCAGCCGACTTCGATTTCTTGGCGGCGGTCGTCTTCCTCGGCTTGGCTGAGGCTTTCCGTCGGACACCCGCCTTCGTCCTCCTGACTACCGACTTTGAGTTCTTTGAGTTATCAGCTACAGTTCCTTCCGTTTCCGAGGAACTTCCGTTCTCGCAGCTGTCGCCTTCCGGATATACAGAAACATCCGTCTTACATGTGTTGTCTTCATTTCCTTCACAGCATTCTTCTGCGGAACCATCTGAAAGTGAGGCCAGTTTTCGGTTCCGTTTCCTGCTAGTAGCTGTTGCAACTCTTTTTCTAGTGTTTCTCGGTGAGAATTTCTTAGCGTCCAACACGTCCGGCTCGATTCTTGCGCGCTTAGTACGATCACGTTTGGCGATCACTTCCGTTTTTGCGACTCCGGCCTCGTTCACCCGACGCTGTCGGCGTACGGCACCCCGCGTCTTGATCTCAGAAACCGGTTCGTCACGACCTTGCCTGGCCATCTGGGCGGCATCCACCAGCATCTGGAAGTCCAGTTCCGTGGCCACCTCCAGCAGGTCGTCCAGCAGGTCGCTGCTGACTGTCACGCTGCCGTTGTAGATGAACTCCAGAATCGAGTTGGGACCGATCCGCTGGGCACCGGGATTCGGTCCTGTCTCCCGTTTGAGTGCGGCGCCGACGGAACCAGCCTTCTCCGGCGACAGAAACACCTCGACGATAAGTTGATGGGCGCGGATGGATTGCCCGGCCCAGTGCAAATTGAAATCCACAAAGTGGTTGGTCTGCACGAAGTTCCATAACCCCTTGACCAGCATGTCGTGGTGATTCGGACAGGTGACAGTCACTGGTTTTGGACAGTCGTCCATTGTTTTTTAATTTCAATTATTTTGTATTTGACCCTCGAGGTGACAGTTCACAAAAGAACAATCAATATTGCAACAGGGTTTTTTGAAATAATTGTAAAAGAGGGTTTATAATTGTAATTTACACAATTACCCTCTACGGTGTCATTGAGGTTAAAATCACCTACTTTGTCCGCAGCGCCTCTAGGGGACTAAATCCGATAACGATTCAAGTTCCTGTGACTCTACGATGTTTCCTAAACATCCGCTAGGAGCGCACTGGGTAAAACGGAGGTGCGCGCAGCATCGTCCCTGACATCGGGATCTTGATCGACCCCAGGATCGATCAGTGCAATGATTTAAGTGCAGTTTTTTTTTACCAGGAAACGAAGATATTCAACTTTGGCCAAGGCGCTTAACCAACGTTATTGCATTATTTTCATATCAAATGATTCAGTTAACTTTTGAAGTCAAATGTCGTGCGCAACATACAAGAAGCAATAAACTACCCGGACAATTCTTGGAAGCCGATGGCCGGAAGAAAACACTGGTGACTGTTGTCACGAATGGACAGTGAGCGCCATCTATGAACTTTTATAGTAAGCCTGAGCAGAGCGCGGGGTTATTCGAATAAATATCGCGTCATATCGATATGTCTAAGAAATATCGCGCATCACTAGTGCAAATACGGCGACCCTGTCAAATGTTCTGACATGTGAATTGTGAAATTGTGAATTCAGGTTGTGTTTATCGGTTTAGTTAGCGTTTTATGTCGAAATTAAGCTGTGAAAACTGTCATTGTATTCATTAAACATGTATAAAAGAAAACTAGAGGCTCTTAAGTACCACAGTATCGACCAATTTGATGTCACCGGTAAGTTTAGGGACGACTATTGCCATTCAATTTCACGTTGCACCTCACACTTCAAATCTGTACTATTTCGAAAGAGCGGCGCATGACCTAGCTACACGTGAATCAGGAAGGGTTGTCCCGCCTAAATCTTCATACGCTTTCAAATTTACTAGGTGTGCATCATTTTCATCACCCTTTATGGACGTGCCGATACAATTATAGTCATAATTTGGAAAACCCTGTATTGTCTGTCACTGTAGACTAACCATGGTCTTTTTGATCAATACTGCCATCTTTAATAATCACGTTACAATTTTGATGCTTGCGTTTCATAAGTTGAGACGAATCTGGAAAACCAAATATTGAAATCATAAATTTTTATCAAACTAAAATGTATAATCTAAACATAGGCGGGTTAACGAGTGGGCGAAGTTTCGAAACATTTGACAAAATATTTTTCTGGTTTCGAACAGTCAAATTGGGCGAAGTATCATTCAAACATTTGGGCTTCCTTTTAAGGTTTAACTAGAAGATTATGACCCTTTTGCACACACTGTCAACGTTGCAATTTTTTTTCAAATGCCTCCAGATGAAACCCAATTTCGAAGCACCGTAGTTTGGTTAGAAGATCAACACATTCGACATTACAAAGTCGACGAGCGGGATTCGTTGCGAAATATTTCATCATCAGATTGGCCGAATCATTTCAAGAAGGTATTTATTGTTTTAGTATTGCCAACGCATCAATTTGAATTTCTTTTCAGTGATCATACATGTTAAGATCCTGACTAGTGTGTTTTTACAGCCGTTTTATTTTTGAAATCTCAATTTCTTCATTCCTTACCAGTATCTCAAAGATCTGGAATGCCCGCTCATTGACAGCAAGACTGCTGATATCATGGACTGGCTACTAGGATGGGCTGTGCATACGGAGTATGAAGAAAATAGTGAGTGATCTTCAACTATTGTACATCTGATATTCTTGTGCAAGATGGATGTTAATTAAAAAATAATATCCATCTTGTTCCTTAATATTCGACCCGCGAATCTCAGCCACCGTCTTACACTGACCCCCTAACTTAAAAAAAAAATAAAAGTATCTTGCGAAGCACTTCTACAATGTTGTAGTACATGTTTCACTACTGATATTTGAACATTTGATTTGAATGTGTAAGCTTCTGCTTACAGGTTTGTATTTTTTGTTTAAACAGGGGCTTTATACCAAGCGCAGACTGCTGAAAATGTGGCGAAAATTGACCACACCCAAGCGCCTCGTGTGGTAACTGACAATCCTCTGGATAACTTAGCCTGTAAGCCTACTTTATAAAATTGGTCCTACTTTATAAGTTTTATCTGCCTCATACATCAATTGTCTAAAAGGTTTGTTTACACGAATTCGTTACTTCCAGTTGACAGCGACGACTTCAAAGCTGGCGTTCTGGCTTTGGCCACACTTTTAAATGTGACCAAGCATCCGGATCATCTAGTCACGTTGAAAGTAAGCAATTAATGTGGTATGACGTTTTGTTTGTACCGGCAATTTAAATTGATGGATCGTGAACAGCGCGATCTCTATTTTAAAGCTATTTATAAATAATATCACATATAATTACTAACACATTGTCCGTTTGAACTGTCACCAATAATATAAAGTTTTTGTCTTAATGTAGGCCATCGGAAATTTGATCAAGGAACGGATTACCGACGACGCTGTGAAGAATCCCAACCAGTATATTATTGAAGTTCGTATTTCATCACTTTGAAAAATTCTACAATTTTCAAAATTGCCCATCGTAAGCACATTTGTTTTAAGACAAGGTCATACAAATATTTACAGGGGACACCTTTTCCGCTGCAAGAATGTGATCTCGGCTTTGATACTGGAGGTATGTGTGAAAAAGTCGTATTTATCAATTGTTTTTTTTTAATAACCGGCTTTCCAATCATTAAGCGATAGAAATGGTGAATTCAGGACAGCACCGAATGAAGAAGACGAACAGAGTGGCGGTGCTGTCCCGAATTCACAATTTCCGATTAATGTCATCTAGACGTCCTAACAAATCTTTCTCATCATTAAGCGTCAATCGGCTAACACAGTGGTGAGAATTCTCACTTTCGAATAAGAATTCTTCGACATTCAAAAACGCTTACTTCTTAGGCCGAATCGCTCGGCAAACTCGTACAGTAATTCATAAAACGGAAATGTTGTTAATTATTTGACTTCCTAATTAAAAATAAAAAACTAGGATTTTTTTTGTTCAATCGCATTCTGGCGGTGTTGTCTTGAGTATCTGGAGCCCGGTATACCAGTGTTTTTGATTGAATATTGAAATAAATGGTGCTCGAATATTCTCTTCCTATCTTTCAAGACGTTGTGCTGAACCAGGCGTGTAAAATTCTGCGGTTGCTATTCGTTCGCGATCTCAGAGAACTGCAAACGAAAATCAACGAGGCGATCGTCGGGGTGCAGGCCATAACGGCCAATCCCAAGACAGACAGTTCCCTAGGAAAGGTCGGGATGAAGTGAAATGGGTAGACCGCAGCCGAAGTCATCACCAAATATACCATATGCTCACCAGCGACTCCAAGGTACGTGACTTGCTGCTCGACCACGCACACAGAACACCTATCTTCGATTGTAGCTCAATTCTATTATTTGATTTGTCTCGATTATTAAAAAAAGAAAAACAAAATCAGTTTTCTTTTGTTAAAATTACTTGATGGTTTCACTCACATTTATTATAAACGTACAAAAACAGATCAAGGGTGGATGGGCTACAAAAGGCACAACAAATTGTAAGGTTTCAATACTACACCGGACGTAGTTTCACCAACAGTTAAAGCGTACATCAACAATAGAAGATAAAAATGACATCACATTCTACTCCATGTATTTAAACGTGTATCTGCATATCAGGAAATGGTCTGAAGAAGTGGGCAAACTCCACATAATGCTCGGGAATCGACCACTGATATCAACCACGGGTGTTCCGTATTTGCTGCGCTATCGGGGATCATTTTTAAAAATCAAATTGGCAATCGAATTCACGAAGAATGGAAACTGGAGGTTTCAAGACTAATAATCCAAGAGAGCTGCAAGACTAGTTTTGAAAAACGTAAATGCCTACTGTGCATTTGTGGCTGCTAGGAAGGTGAGACAATAGAAAATGTTACATGCACTTGGGATAATTAAAAATCGTGGCGAGCACTATTTATTTTCAATAAGTCACTTTAAACAGTTTTTCACTAAACCGGATACCAACGACTGTTTGTATCTAGGAGCAATTCTGCCAGATTTTCCCCCCGTCTGTCGTAAGAAGAAGTATCCGGGTCAAGCTGTTTGTGAGTTAAACTATTTTGTATCGAATTAATCGCTGGGTAAGTGTAGGCACTTGATAGCTAAGATAGTTTCAAGTAAGCGCCACAATATGAAATTGGAAATTCAATTTGAAACATTCATTTCTACAAACATTACATTTCAAATTGGTTTATGAGAACCGGGCACATACGTGTTCCCTTGTAGTTTTGTTTGGAATCTACACAACCCTTTGGTCAAGCGTTTCCAAAGTGCGCAGGGGGTAATGTCGACATGGGGGAGGACGTTATATAGAGATTATGATGAATGGAACGACAGACACGTGTTAATAAAAAGAATGTCGATGGACGGTGGGATTTTAGGCGGCTGATTCGATCCTCTCAAGCAATATTGCAGACTGGAAGTTCCTCGTCCTCGGTGTAGTCTGGACACGCGCACGTTCGTCCTCCCAGGCCGTTGGGCAAGCAGATGTGACGACAGCCTCCATTTTTGGTGGAGCAGGCGCTGCTGGCTGTGTTCGATTGAAATGAAATACATTGAGGCCATTGAGGTAATTCTCTTATTTTATTATTGTCTCGTGAATGCCAATCTGAATCTACCGCCCAGAACTTAATTGATGATCCTACCTCTGGGACATCTCTCGGGTACGGCAACAAGTCCGTACAGTTTCCCACTTCCTCCCAGCGGTGGCTGAAGCGCCGCTTCCGGTGCACCTCCGTATTTGCTCACGATTTCGATCTTGCGACTGAAAATGAATCGAATCAATGGACCTTTGAACTTTTGACCTAACTGGCGCGTGCCCACAATTAAACTATTTAGACTTCCACTAAAGGGGTACAGTTGACAAATTATGACAAGCCGCAGATATCTAAACGGAAAATACGGCAAAACTGAATTTTGGATTAAGTGATTATGGCCACACATTGTACATGCGTATTATTGGTTTCAATATGACGAACGTTTTTCGTAAATGCAAGTAGCTTACGATTCCCAATCTGTGTAGTAGAAGTTCTGTCTGTTGTTGGTCAAACCGAATGGATAGGTGATGGCTGCGACTATGGTGCGCCTGCTCTGGCCTTGGAGGCCGCAGCATTCGATTCGCTTTGTACCTAAAGACATCATCGGAATATTATGAGTGGGGATTTTGGCGTTGATTGGTGTCCAAATATTGCATGTGCAATCTCATATCTCATTTCCTTTAATCAACTTTGTGTCCCAGAAACCATGAATAGTATCGCCACTTCCGGATCGTCATCAGTAACTGTTTTGTCGTTGCTCATAATGTTGAGAATTGGAAATTGGGTTTCGGAGTATTTAAAAATCCCACAGCGTTAAAGTAGCTTGTGGTTACCACCGCGTCACATTGGTTGCACACTGATTACCACCACTTCCGTGCCACATGCACTTCGTAAGGCAAAAAACTGAGCAAATTAAGGAAAAACAGTCTTTTAGAAACAGAAACAACTTTTAAATTTAAACTAGGTTTGTGCAACTACGCCATTTTCTTCTGAATTGTTTCTCCTTTCCTGGCAATGTGCATGCGTTTGTTCATAAGGTGAATGGGTTTATTTTTCAAGCCTTAAATATATTTTTTTATTCCCTGTGAGATGGTGGAATCTTGTGAGTAGTGAAACATATTTTGGATTGTGTTTCACTTTCTCTGCGTTTAGTGAAATGTTGAGCAATGGTTAAATGACGATCGGTGTCCAAGTGTTTTCGTTTGGTTCTTACCGGCATCGGCCCAACAGATCTCTTCCCGTTCGTGGTCGATGGTGAGGGAATTGGGTAGTTCCAAGTCTGTGCTCACAACCGTAATTCGTCCGGTCGCGTCCATGTGTGCAGATTCGATTTTCGGCGACAGTCGATTCCAGTCGGACCAGAAGATCAATCTAAGTTATTTTTATAATTATTATGGTTGGAATGAATTACCATGCCAGCTCGAATTATCAATGTGAACAGCAACTCATTTCAAGAGAAGATAACTCACCCTCTGGCTGGGTGCACTGCCAAACCTCTCGGGTTGACAAGGTCGGTCTCTATCAGAATCTTTCGTTCCCGGGAGGGACTGTCCAGGTGAACAACTTCGATGGTATCCCTCAGCGAATCTGTCCAAAATAGGTTCCTACTGATCCAGTCGACTGCAATCCCTTCCGGTGATTCCACATCTGAAAAGCCAAACAGTACGTCGATTTAAAACAAATAATGAAAAACGTTCAACAGCTGATTTACAACGCAGGACACGGCCATCTGAATTCGGTCACAAATGATAACCTATAAAATTCGTCAATATCTCACCATCAGATACGAAAATTTCAACGTTTGATCCATCATAGTTGGAGCGTTGGATGGTTCTGCCGGAAACGTCGCTCCAGTAGATGTGTCCTGCGTGACAGTCCACGTCCACCCCTATCACGGTCTGCAACGGTTGCATGACTATCGGTTTTCCCATGTCTCCCCTCACTGCCTGAAGCGGCATTCGTACGATGGACATGCCCTGACTGGCCACCAAAAAGTCGCCGTCATGTTTCGGTGCCTCTGCAAAACATTGGGGCGCAATAAAAGGCAGGTGAACTAAATACTTGTACGAATGTAGAAGTCAGTGGCGAAATTTCCTCCGATGTGCATTATTGCGTTTCGGGGATAACACGGCCACGGTATCTGAGCGTCTTACCAGCACATGTGAGACCGTCTCCCACGAATCCAGCGAGACACTGGCACACGAATTGGTTGAGGTTGGCCAATCGGACGCACTCGGCATTGTCGTCGCAAGCATCGGCATCATCATTACAGGGTCGTCCTGGGATGCAGTTGGAGCCGTCACCAACAAAACCCTGTTAAATGGTGATATTGTATAATGTATCAGGCTGCACTTTAATTATGAAATATTTTTCATTTCATAAATCATCATTATATTCGCCAAGGAGTAAGTCAAAGTTCACAACAGCAAAGAACAGCATAGCATATCCGCCACAAATTTTCAAGTCATACAAATGGAAATATGCATTTCATTCAGAATTTTGTTTATTAATTGGTATTGACTGTCATTTAATTTGTTGGAATTATGAATCATATTCCTAGCCTTTCTCCCTTTCCTCTATTAAGGGACCACTTTAACCCTTTAACCGGCAGTAACGTGATGATCACATTACCGCGAAAATTCCTCTACACCGGTGGTAACGTGATCATCACGTTCCTCATATTTGAACATTTTTCCCGCCCCAACCACAAATCCCCTAGTGATGGGTCCGA
>JAQGBY010003688.1:0-18509 GCA_034698785.1 Mycogona germanica | reverse complement strand
AACGACCAGTACCCCGGGATCGAAATTTTCGAGAGCCCGCGCCGGGAATCGAACCCGGGACCGCCGAAACTACAGTCGGTCACTAAACCAACTGGGCCACGACGAGCCCAGCTCGTCCTGCAGCTTGTTTTTCGCCCACTCCACAAAATGTACAAATCAACGAAAACTGGATTTAATAAATAATGATGTGCGCATTAATTTGGTGAACCCACTTGACCCTCAATGTCTGTGATCTTTAAATTTATTTATATCCTACTGCCCTGATCCCTTCCCAACGTCAAGGGGGCCTGAGTATTTTGGTTTTGTGGGGAACCTGCTCAAAGTTGTCGGGCAAGACAAATAAAACCGCAGATTACGGCGCAGTTTGTTCAGAATATAATCTGTTTAAAAATGGGAGATGACTAGAGCCGGGACTGGCAGAAATGAATGACCTTTGCCCCACTTGAAGTGCGCTACTTGAGGCCAGAACAGGCCAACTGGGTCACCTTGAGAACGCGCTTGTTCCCATCTCCCTGTCATATCCGCAAGCGACATGGATGTAATCATTCGAAGCACAGATGTGCCGTTAGTTCAGTGTATTCAATTTTATTCAACTTTACCTAGTGAAAGCAGGAGAAACTCCAATGCATGCTCGAGCAAAAAACTGCTGAAACTTCAACACGCCAGCCATTTTTCGGGAGTCCCGAAACCGGAAGTGCCATAATATAATCCGGAAGCGGTTCTAGATCGAGTTCAAGTTGAAATTTGTCTGACTACCGACAGAGGGCGTTCGCGCATGGCAAGGCATAATCTCGCCGCCATTTTTCCATTGGCGCCAAAATTCAAAATTCAATTAGAAAGAGCGTGAATGCGGGACCGAGGATAAAATTACTTTCGTAAAATAACTTTCGCAAAGTGTTTGAAGACAAAATATGAAGCATTAAAAATATCTTTAGATATCTTAAAAAATAAAATTTACTTTCAATGCATGAAAAAGAGAGTTTGGGAGAAAAAATCTGTTTAGTGTGTATGGATGGAAAACAAAAAGGAGTGTTTACGTTTCTATATTTATTGATGGGTGTATTGACACATTTAAAACCCTCTTCGATCTTTAAAATAAATTATTTGTCTGAATGTCCACTAACCCAATGTCCACAAAAGGCAAGCAATTCAGGTGTGTGCATCACTTGCCTCTACAATTGATTGCGTAGTCAATAAGTTATGGGATGCATGTATAAGCAATTTGTCTGTATCCTGTGTTGTGGAACGGACCCGAAGAATCGATCGGCAGACTAGGAGTCCGTGGTGTGTCTGCGCTACAAAACCACGTATGAAAAATATTATTTCTGGCGTGGACGGGTCGCGCTGTTTGGGAAAAGGGGACACGAGGGTGGGGAGTGGGTTTTGAGGGAGTGGGAGGAGGTGGATAGTGCGTATACGTAATTGTCTTATGGGGGCGACGCCCATGTGTGGCGCTGTGGCCTCGATTAATTCGGCCGTCAATGAGCGCGGTTGCCATAGCTACCCACGCAGGTATTCGCGGAAGCAACACACAACATATCATAAAATAGCCGTAAGGAGAAATGAATAACACTTGAGTCGGGCAACACCAATCAATCAATTTTATCGTCAAGAAAGCCGATCTCCTTTGGGTTTCGACAAATTTGCTAGAAGTGTGCTTGCAATTTCGAAGGGCTTTTTTTTTAGCCAGGCGTCATGAACATGGAGCGGCGCCGGGAGCTGGACATTTTGGAAAAGCACCTGGCAATTAAAAAACAGGTAGGATTATTAATCTTTTGCATTTAGCTATGGAGAGAAACAACGTTCAAAACAAACTGCAACAAAAATAGCCGCAATGCATATGGCGTTGCATATTAACATTAACATGTGCTCGTTAAAAAATTAATTTTTAAATTGTGACGCCACATTAATTAGACGTCTAATTTTTTTAAACAACAATTGCAGTTCAAGAAAAAGTGACAAAGTGTTGATTTTTGAAGGGTACACTCTGGAGTCTCAAAAACTAATAACGATTTCATGTTTGTGCAATTCCAATTAACTATTAAAGCGATAAGCAAATTAAACCATTTCTATGTTTAGGAATTTAAAGATAAACTCGATACCCTGCGGCAACAAAAGAAATGCGTCTTAGAAAAGGATATCGCTCTCAAGGAGAGAATGCTGAAATGCGACAAATTCATTCAGGATTGCGAAGTCAGAAAAGAGAGAGCAATCACAATTGCTCAAGAAGAGATGGACCAGTTAAAAGTGAAAGATGGCGAACTGTTGGAGTAAGTTGGATCGAGATAGTTCCTTTCATATGATGAACTGAATTTGCAGAAATCTTAATTCAAAAAATGCTTATACGAGCGTACTTACGAAACGATTTTTATTGTGCAGGCTCAAAAGCCAATTGAAGGATTTGCAGAAACATCGAGACCTTGTACAAACGCAACAGAAACAAAGCACCATTCATGTTTTTCTTGAGAAAGTTCTTGAGGCCTCCAATGGGGTAAGATATATTTAAATTTATACCTTGTGACCATTCCATAAGATTGATCATCATATTGTGCAAGGGTAGCTAATGGAGATATGTTTTTGTAGGAACTCAAACAAGCGAAGGACGTCGTTTTGAAACATGAACTTCTAAAGAATGTCTCGCAGGTGCAAAATTTCGAATCAATATTCAATTGTTTTTATTTTTTCAAAATGGAAAACAATTTGTAATATTTAAATGCGTTTTACGTAGGTTTTATGGAAGACTCAAGAGGGGACGCAGCAATTTATAAAATACAACAAAAGCGACATTTCGAGATTCATCAAAGTGAGCATGTATTCCGTCAACAAGTCCCTGTCGACTTTGCTTATTTTTGGTTAAGAAACAATATGTTGCATTTGTAGGACAAAAACGAAGAAATGCTGAACCTCAAGTTGCAAATTACTATGCTGAAGGACCAGGTGGCGCAAATCAACAAGGAAGTCAAAGATTTGGAACAGGAGTGGGAAACGTCAATCGAAACAGAAACATCTCAACAGTTGCAATGTGAAAGGATGAAATTGTGTGTAATATTTCACTTCAATTATGATTTCATTCTAATGGAATGAAATCATAATCATTCCAATTTGAAAAAATAGACGTCTCTCTTGATTCTAATTGCAATTTATTTTCCACACAGGTCGATTTTCAATATGGCGCACATTCTTTCCAAGCACTGCAAACGCCAAATGAGGTCAGAAAGTCCCGTCGAACAACTAATACTGGCAAGTAGACCTTAGAGAAAGATTTATTGAATTGTTAATTGTTATTCACATTTTATCGGAATGTTTGTGAATTTCTCCACCATGATTTAATCCTACTAAGGTTAAAATGTTAAATTCACTGTAGTCTCTCGTTTACATTCATACGACAAATATTAAAATATTTTGCACAATTTAAAGTAAAAATAAAAAATACTCGATTCAATGAATTATGCGTCCAACGACATTTATTTCGTATCTAAATGCATGTTGCATATCGAATTTCAAAATGGAGCTTCGTACAGTGGAATCTTACAAAATGGCTATAGAAAAAACACCACAAAAGGAATTTTGTAAATATAGATCATGGCGATTGCATCGATACTAATCTACTGGGTGTCAACTCTCTGCAAATCGACGCCCGTGGGCTTCCGAATTTTGTTGCAGGTGCAACAGTACATCGAGGATCTGAAATTCATCAGTTTCGAAATAAGTAGGTCGGAGCGGTCGGATTCTGGATTGGCGCAGGCCACGAGCAGCGTCGGAAAACTTTCGCTGGCCGCCAAGAAACGGAGCACCACCAGTTAACTGGACCTGGATCTGTCTTTGACGGTTGAACAGCGCGAGCCGGTACTGGAGACGGTGTAGTGTTGGTCTAATAGAAGATTGCTGGAAATGGGTTGAACCTGTTCGCCCGGATCGATGGCTCCTGTTGTACACTCTTGGCTTCCATCGCTCATGCTAAATTCCCATTAAAAAAGTTAGACAATTGTATTTATTCGGCTTCATGTCCACCGCTACAGGTCTGACATTGACTGTCCAATTTATAAAATTTATGCTTCGCCAATAAAATATGACTAACAAGTAAATGATTTAAAAAATATGTATATGTAAAAATTGATATTTGTTAAAAATGGAATACCTGAGCATTGGCATGGTCAGCGTGAAGACCTCGACGTAGCTGTCCTCTCTGATTGGTCGAAAGCTTTCGGCTGGACTGGCGTGCTGCGACAGTGGTGACGCAGCACCTTCCTGTTCTCGAGTCTGTTCCTACAGAAAATTATTTCAATTGAATTTTTTCAATTGAATTATTTCTGATTGATGTGGGCGCGTGAGAGTTTCGAAAATTCCAAAGCCTCATATAGTTAATAATATAGTTGGTGAATTTCAAGTAAAATTCAGCAGAAGATAAAATTGCTGATATGGTGGCATTTTCTATTTCCAATTCGACGTGCGCAACTCACTTGATTGTCCATGAATTGCCTGGTCTGCAGCAATTCGTTTACGTGGAATTCGATGTCTTTGAGCGCCCGCAGCATGGCCGGTTTCGAGATTTCACCTTTGTTGTGCTCCGCTACGGTGGTGGAGGTGACGTCACCGCCCACCAATTGCAGCATACTCTCTATTCCGAATCTGAGATTAAGCAGCACTTTCATTGCGGCGCCCAATTGGTTTTCGAGTTCGTTTACTCCTTTAGTAAGGGCCGCAATTTCCTTCTGAACATTGTGAAAAGCAAAATTTCATTTTCATCAGTGTATCCTAAAGTTGTGGCACACTATTTTACTTTAACATTACTCAAGCATTTGACCATATTACCTCAAGTTCTTTAACTTTTCCCTCGTCGCACAAGTTGTTGGTCATTTGCTGTTCTTTAATTGTGTTCAACTCGTCTTGGAATTTAACATTTTCGCCTTGCAATTCTTCTACCTAAACTCGTTGAAAAAAAGATTGATTTGCACATATTTTAACCTATTGTTAAAATGCGATTTTTTAAAATTAAAAAACGCATTGCCAATTACGAATGCGCTCTATATAAAATATAAAAAGATCGGCTCCTAAGGAGCCGATCTTCTCCGGTCGCGGAAAACTGAAGCGTGCTCCGCTTCCATGCGACCAACGCTACTACCATCTTTTGCGTTTACTCAAAATTGCGTTAAAATCAAAAGATCGTCTCTTAAGGAGCCTTCACCGTAGCATAATTTCAAATAAAAGACCGGGTTCCATGACAATTAACAACAACAATTTACCTTGTTGTTCAAATTGCTGACGTAAGTGAAGAGCTCTGTATTGGCACTCATTTCCGATTTGTCCTTGTTCCACTTTTGCTGCGACTCGTCCTGAGCGGTGGACGATAACTTGTAGGTCCGATCAGCGTCCAGCAAGGCTCCGACGTCGGCCGGACCAAGTTTGGGCAGTCTACTTTGGCTCTTGGTGGCGATGAACTCCACGAACGTCTTCTGTTGTCTTACCACTCGCTGGGCTTCTTCGAGCTGCGAGCAACAGACGCGTTGGTCGCGCGCCTGGTTGATTTTTGCCGCTTGGAATTTTTGATAGGCTTCGTCCCTGAAACGGAAGCCATTCACAAGTGTTTCTGTACGATTCAACTAGCATAGAAATCATATACCGTATTTTCCGTTTTATCGGTCGCGCCTCATTTACAGTGTTGATAAACCAAATGAGCTCTCTGGTTAAAACTGTTTTGGTTGGAAATTAATTAATTAACGTCGGCAATCGGCAGTCCGGCCAGCCATGAAACGGAAAAAACGGTAGATGGTACCACTTTTTTTTGTTAAAAAATGCTCGGTCAACCTTTTGTTATAGAATTCGGTGGCTCTCGATGTTAGTTGTTTGATTTCGTTTTTAAATTGCTGTGCGTTGTCACCCAGTTGTTTGCAAATTTTCTTGTACGTGCTTCGTTGTTTAACAAGATGTTCGATTGTTTCGCGCAATTTAGCGTTTCGGTGAGACAGACGATTAAACTGGATGAAAGCCTGGCGAAACGAAAATACATGGAAATACAAAGAAAATTGGTGCTCAATGTGGCTCGTATAGTTGCAGGTTAATCAAGCAAATTAACAATGAAATTAATTTTTTTTAAATTATATTCCGTAAAATGGGCCCCTCGCATAGTGTCTAAGCACCAAGATGGGTTCAGAAACGCCTGTAGTGCAGTAACTACAATGAAGGGAAATAATAATATTAAAAAAAAATAGATTTAAATACTGACGGTCTCAAGTTTATCTTCCAAAATCTTCAATTTTCGTGTTATTTCTTCCGGCTTGAGAGCTTGTTGCTGGGTGGGTAACTTCGGGGCTACGATTTGTAAGCGCAATATTTCCTTTTCCAAGTGCTGAATCTAGAAAAACGCAAGAAAATCAAAAACACGTTCTTTTCTATCATTGTTTTTTTTTTGCCGGCTTGTCTTTTTGATAAATTGAATTGTGCTTGAGATTGGGGAACGAAATTGGCTCGTGTTTCGCCAAAACAGTCCTGAGCGCTCTCGATTGGCAATTTCTACATCTCAATTATGCTTGAGAGGGGTGCGTTCAACCTCTAATAAGATTCGAGCACGTGATCTGTATCGCTTACGATGGACACGATCTCAAAGGACAAATTTCTCCAATCTCAAGTACAATTGAAATTTCTCGAGCAACTCGAAGCGTCATGCGTACATTACTAGGATATTGCGCCCATACAAAATTGTTTGCAACCATGCATTACTTCGGTGTATTGTGTAAATGACCACCTTCGGCGAAGCAGGGGCAATAATTTACGAAGAGTCGATATTGTTGTTTGCCATGTGTGATTGCTCGCTTAGAAATAACACGGGGCAGTAACTCAGAATGGCGTTGCAGAAGGATTTCACATGACATTTGCATAATTTTAATTTAATATCTAGTGATTTCACAATCGCAAATTGGTAATCCGCGGAATTCTACAAAATGGGGTTATATCTTTTTTGTTGTTGTAATAACCATTTGAAAATGAAAAAATGGAAAAATATGCATTTTAATCATAGTTTTTTTAAAATAAAAGCTCACCAAGAAAAGATCCCCGTTTGTTTCGCGAAGTTTCGGGAAAACATATGTAAGAAATTGCCACCTACTTCAGATCGTTGGGTTTGGACGTAATGCCTCTCCTCTTGCAGTTTGTGTTTCTGTCTCTGGTAGACGTCCAACAGCTGATTTATTAGCTCCTCTTCCCTCGTATCGTACTGGTAGCTTCCCTTCTGTTGAAATTTGGCCAATATTTCTTCCTTCTCGTGCTCTAATTTATGAATTACTTTCCTGAAAATTAATACGATGTGGCACAACAAAAAAATAAGCGTCACCGCTTATCGTCACACAACTTCGATCGGTAAAAAAATGGGGCTAATGAAATAGTGATTGCCGACCTTTGTCTGAGAAGCGTAATCTTCGTGTCCCGATAGTAGGCCCGTCGGTCCCCCTCAGTTATCCGATAGAGACGTTGAAGGTGAGGCAGGTCTTCGCTGGACGAGCCATTTTTCAGTTGCTCCATAAAACCGGCCTGGGCCATTGAAGCACCGACGCCCAACTAAGATCACTTTGACCGTTGTCCACCGTGCCGACTGGTCCAAGATCGTCATCGGACCTCCTCTCCAGTTTGGTCCCTTTCCCCGAAATGAGGTCGTCTCCGCTGCAGAGGGGGGAAACCAATCGCCAAATGAATGAATGACAAGTCCAGGCGCGCCCAAAACAGGATCAATGCCCATCCGCGTGCACTGATTGCATCGGTTGCTAACGTAAACAATTCGGTTCCTCCCTAGTTACCGATTTCACGCTCGTCCCATATTTTTTAGCTTCGCATACCGTCAGACCGACTTTCTATTCCGGTTTGCATTCCTCTACTAGACTGCAACGTTTTAGGTAAGAACTTATTTCAATAATTGTTTTAATAAAATAACTTTAATCTACATTTCCCCTCCAGTTACTCATTATCCCAATCGTATTAGAGAACATTATTTTTAATTCCAATCGTTTATTGAATTATTTTATTCTATAAAATTTTCGCTAGGCGAGTGTGCATAATTTGCTCATTTTTAATTTGTGTGGTTCTCTTCATTAATTGCGTTTGAATTGTAAATGAATTTCAATTATTTATGGAATCTATTATATGTTTATTCTTAACATTTTTCGATACATAATTTAAAAAAAAATTATATTTTGTGTCCATTAAACACAAATTTATAAGAACTGATGTACACTGATAAATATGGAAATACATCGGCACACATATGCCAGAAAAGGATGAATTTTTCATGTTCTTTTAAAGGTTATATGAGATTGTATGAGATGAGATGTATACTTGTTTTTTAAAATAAATTTTAGGTCGGTAATATTAATCGAATAATAAAATGTGGCGAGACATGGAGGAAGCTCGTATTGCGGCCGCCCAGGCCCAGAGATTGAGCGCTCACTGCAAGCAAATGTGCGTGGAAAGCAAAGAGGGAACTTCTAAAATGCACGAGGACATCATAAAAAGCCTGGGTAATTGGATCGCAATTTTTTTTAAATTTAATTAGTTTTAATTACTTATTAGCAATTAAATTTGAAATTCAGCGAATCCATAATATCAGTAAAAGCGTTCGATCTCCTACCGCGCAATTTGCTTCGGCCTAAATTATTTATTTATCTGTAGAATTGCGCGTCCGTGATGAAGAATTTTGGATTGAAGAATTGGAACGGAGAGTGGTGGCAATCAAACAGATTGTCGAGGAAGCCGAGAGCATGAAGAACAGACTCAACAAGGACATTGGCATATGCGATGAGCATAGACTCATCACAGCGGAATGCATGGCTCATAGGTGATTCGAATCAGCCAGTATCGGTTTAATAATCAAGCCTATAAAAAATGAATATTTCATTTGTCAACAATGCAACAATTTTGTTATATAAAAGACTCAAATTAAATACAACAAATACGCGAGTACATGTACATTCATTAATTTTATTTAAGCGCAAACCTTTTTTTTTAGTGTATCTTAATTTTGATTTTAGTATAAAAATGTACTTGTAACAGGTGGAAAACGTTCAAAACTGTAGACAATGAGATGAAGGCGTTGGAAAAGGAAGCGGAAGCGTTTAAACAAAGTGCGGCTGTGTGTGCGGAAGCCATCGAAAATTGGAATCAACGTTTACGGTCAGTATCAGGTCGACGCCAATAATTTATTGTAATGCAAAAATCACGTAAAATTTAAGTCTGTGTCATTATTTTCTAAAGGGCAATGCAACACGCATGTCTGCTATTGGAGAACGACCTAAATAACAAGTACCTGGCAATAAAGAAGGACAAACAGTCTCTGGAATTGCGAATCCATTCTCCTACGTTGCAAGTCCTGGCGTCAGAATATGACAGCAACCAAAGGTCAGTGCCTTGAAAAAGATTAGCCGATAAAAGTGACTATCGTTGAAGCAACAAAAATTAACGTTTTCCGTTGATCAGATGCGGCCGAACGAGTGTGTGTTCAGTGGGAAAACGACAACCGGCCAATCCCAATTGGAAAACAACGTCCAACGACAACATCAAACACGCGGAGGCCCAGATATGCTCTTCCAGAAAGACGTTGGACGAGACCGAGAGTATTTTGAGTCGAATGACAGCTGACTTAGCAGAGTTAGTTGGTAACGTTACAATTACCTTACAACAACATAGTGAACAACTACAACAGCAGAAACACGACTTGGAACAGCACTTGGCAATGGTTAGTAGTCCTTGCACAAACGATAATTTCGTCGCATTGATAAATCAGAGGACTGCCGCCCTTGATTGGAAAAACAACTAGCGTTTTAATTGGCAAAGTAGGCCATATCGAAAATAAAAGTATCGGGAATGACCATAGTTACCGATATAAAATATAATAAGTATTTAATGACTCAACTGAAATTTTTCTTATATTTTATTTTGTGCGTCCTGTGGTCTATTCTATATTTGCCAGGTGGACGCTCACATCGCTGCTACAGAGGAGAGCGAGTTTCAGTTGCTTCGAGCCATCGAAGAGAAACAGCGAGCCATCCTGATGGCGCAAAGCCGGATGCAGCTGCACCGCACACGACCCAAGACCGAACTCTGCTCGGATCACGTGCAACTGGTTCTGGAGAAGGAGTTGGCGGAAGCCCAGAACGACTTGCACGTCATGCGGAAACAGCAACCGCATTTGCAAAAGACCGTGCGCTCGCTGCGTCGCAGCAAACTGCAGATCATGGACACAGTGGTCGAAAAGACCAAGTGTATCGAAACAGAGGAGCTCAAATGTCTGAGCATCCGGGCCGCCATGTCCACCATACAGCTGTAGCCGGGAGCTGGGGTGAGTCACTCACTTTTCGTGTTAATTAAATGTAATCAATCAATAAGTTAATCTGAAGAAAAAAATGTCGCGAATTATTTCTACTTAGGGAACTTTCTCCTTTGTTGGTCCGATGCAAATTGCCCCAATGAAAGAAAACGATCTGCATATATCTCGGATTCTTGGTATAATCAAAACATGCATACATTAACTCCCTCTTACCGAAAATATCAGTTACTCAAGTAGCCATATAGAAATAATTTGAGAATTATTAAAAAAATCACATTTAATCTACTAGTAGTGAGCCAATATCGATTTTGAAAATTAAATGTTGGAACGATGAGACCAAAAATTTTTTGTGATTTACATTACACAGCTTTATTAGTCCACACGGCTGTCATATTTATACAAACAACTAAATATATTCATAGCATCATACGTAAAGTTTGGAAAGACAGCATATTTACAACTTTTCTAGAGGTATTCAATAATATAAAATTATATAAACCGATAATGAGCCACGCCACACTTGTACATCAAATTTGAACGACCATCATTCACAAAAGACCCACGACATTGCAAAACGGATAAAATACAAATTAACCTCAATATGCTATGCATACAGTAGGGCAGGAACAACTTTCGTTCCCCAACGTACGTCATGTATTATTTTTAATAAGTACGATTTATTTGTCCACTTTAAATTGACGAGATATTAGGACGTTAAAGATCCCTTTCCTAGGCAGCCTAGGTTAGGCAACATTTCCAGGTCGCTCCCAGGGGGTGGGGTTATAATCACCGGGGAAACCTTAACAAACATTATTAAATTGACAAAACAAATTATATTAAATTTGTATTTTTAAAGTCAATCTGTTGGCCGCCACCATTTTGGAATCATGCAACCTTTTTAGGTTCTTCGATCCAATTCAACAAGGTGTCAGAAATGGTGAATTCGGGATAGTTCCGAATGAAAGACGAACCGAGTGGCTAACTCGTTTATATAATATTTTACTATTATTTAATTTGAACTGGTAATTGCGAAAAATAGTTTCGTAAAGACCGGGTGTTGAATCACGGATCTTTGGATTGCCGGTCCAGTGCTCTATTATTATATACCATCATATACCATTATATAAACGAGTTCGCCACTTGGTTCGTCTTTCATTCGGTGCTACCCCAAATTCACCGTTTCGGATTTACTATCATTGACGTCATATTCTCATCATCAACAAGGTGTGATTGTTGTCTACGTCCCTCTTTTATCCAGTTGTGTGATGATCTATTTACATATAAGATAATACCATTCTTCAAAATTGTACAACTGTACTCGTACAATTTATATTCATCGATTTCCCTCCCGGAAACTATTGAATAGTTTCAATAATACACATTGAAAAACTATTCGATTGAAAAACTTTTCAGCTCCTCATCACAGATTCTCTTTGCAAATCAATTGAATAGCCGACAATCAAATAAATTATCGTTTGAGTATTAATCGAAAAAACAAAATAGATGCTCACAGACAAATCGAAATAATTTGCCTTTTTTTCGTGCAGAGCATCAGCACTTATACATCTTGAAATGCTCTTAGGCTAGTTAAATATAATGGGTATTTCTTTTGGTGCAATATTAATGTTTAAACATAGTTCTTCAATAAATAAAACATACTGACACCACATTGACACCACATTAGAAACGTTTGAATTCTTCATTTCATTGAGTATGGTCGGCTGAATGGATTCCCGGCATTGGAAAACTATGTACATTACAGGAACCACTGAAGCATTGCGTCCTGCATGCTTCAGTTGGGACAGATTATCTTCAAAATACCTCGGTTAAAATAGATTGGAACAGCTCCATAATCACAACGCGTACATTGGCGGATTCAAGATTCACAATCGCAAAAAATTAAATATGGTGCTTGAGGAATGTCGATCGAGCCAAAGTGGCAGCCTGCCTTGTGGGCCTCCCTTTAACATTAGCAGCCCCGCCGTGCCCACGATAGATTAATGTCCCACTACAACTACCCAACAATTGTTTGACCTATAGTTGACGCTCCAGAATATTATAGAACCTGTTTAAAAACTACTGAGACACCTCTGACAATATTAAAAAATGATAATGATGACTAGATAGAGTACAACAATTACAGAGATGTTTTAAATAATATTGCAATTTATACAATTGTTGATGTGCAGGGGGAAACGTTGAAGATGATGAGATTCTTTTTTAAAATTGTAAGTAATCACCACAACATGGGGTAACCTCCGAGGTTAGCAGATGCCGTGTACACGCATCACAAAAAATTAAAATATTAGAGGCTAAAAAAATACTTGCCAAATATCTTGCAAACGGATAAAGGGCATATAAGATTTTACCGGAGAATATGTACAGTCACCCCCCGCCAGCGTCGTTTGCCTCGCCGCCACTTCAGTGCTGCATCTGTTGGTCTTCTGACGCTTGTCTGGTCACCGCACGCCGTGTCTCGACAAACTGCTGGAGCACGTCGTTGTCGTCCGGATATTCTTTGCGATTCTCTGCGTTCTGCACAAAGTGGGCGCCGTTGAACTCCTCAAAGTACTTGCCGATGTCGGGGTGGTTAATGAACTGGGGATCAGTGTGCACCTCCAGGTTTTCTGCAAAGTTTGTCAACAACGAATTAGACCCACTACCGATTTGAGGGCAAAACTATTTTTATAAATACGATGTGCATCATTTCTTAGCTAAAACGTTAATTGGCATAAGCAAAGGAAAATTAATTTACATATTGATATTGCAAGGTGAAACAAAGGGGCAAACTACAGATTATTTTAATTAATAAATGTGACAGATATAGAGGTATGTTATTACCTCTGTATATTTCATGAAAATATATTCAAACAAATCAAAATTGTTTAAACCAATTAACGATTTTACTTATTTGCGAGCATACTAAGCTATCTGTTATTTTTACTAGAAGTTTATAACTGATAATGGTTTCATTTTATATATTATATACTTTTTTCTTAATTTCATCGGTTTAATTTCAGATTGGCCAGAACCAGAGTTCTTAAAATTATTACTTGCCTTGGGCTGCGTAGCGCATGGACAGGTCGCGCACCAACACGTTATAAAAGGGCTGATTCTCCCCTTTGGGCAGCATATTGACTCCCATGTGGACGATCCACTCGCGGCTGGCAGTGCACACGCAGTCCCAACCATAGATGACGCACATGTAGCCGTAGCGCTTGTGACGCATCACCATGCCCACAGCGTACATGACGCTTCCATCTGACGGACGCTTGGACGACACGATCTGTTCCCGGATAAACGGTAGAAAAATATATTTAGTTGCTTTGTGATCCATACAAACGGAATTATGACTATTGAAAATTATATATTTTTTAGATTTGCTACTGTTGTGATTTAATTAAATCAACGTGAACTACAAACGTTGAAATTTCATTTCCGTTGTTCGGAATAGAGAACAAATTTTAAAACGCCGTGGGTGTGGCGCGTTACCCACCACATCGGTCTCGCTAGGGAATCGAGCGGGCCTTAACTGCGACTGGCATGTTTGGTACATGTGCGCGACGATGCCCGTCTGGGAAGGATCGCGGTGGAGCACCTCTTGAAGGTTGGCCTGGACCTGAGCGTTGACCAAATAATTTTTATGGTAAATAACAGAGTTTGTCAATGTGTGCGCGCCAATAAATAACAACCCCCACCCCTTCTCCAACACATACATACTTCGTTCAAGTTTATGTTGAGATGTAAATAGATTCGCGCCAGCAGTAGCCGCGCGTCAATGTCATCGGCACACAGAATGAGTAGAAATTCCAAACCGTTGCGCAGGCACAACAAACCGTTGCCCATGTTTCCCAGCCGTCGGCCCACCTCCATTAAATTTCTTGCCATCCGTTCGAAAACCTGCAACGATGAGTCATCATTAACAAGACATCAGCAACAAGACAAAAGATAATGGCCGCGAAATTTGCCATATAACGCTGTGTATTAAAAAGTAATTTAGAATAGCTGTAAGTAAATCACGTCATTCATAGTTTTTCAATTTGGCTGTCGCCCGCAGAGTAATATTTCGATCTTCGAGACTAAACTGCTCCGAGTAAGCAGTCTTTTTTAAAATAATTTTATAAATGAACCAAAAGTTATGAAAAATGGCTGTTGGTCAAATGATGATCAAAGGAATGTGAATGGGTTTTAGCTAAAATAGTCACCATAATAGGGGGAACAGCAGCAACCATCGATGGCTCGACGGGATTACCCAACTCGATTAGTTCCTTCAGATTTTCGTAGCGGACAAACCTTCCCTTGTTGAAGACGTCGATAAAGGTAAACTTTTGTTGATCCATCGGTTGGCTACATTGGTGGAAAAATACATCAAGAAAAATTAATACACAAGCCAAGACTTGATCATGTATTTAAAAATGCTCCCGTGGTAAAATACTCACTTTGGAAATTCTTTCCAGCGAAGTATGAAGTGCATGGGGAAGCCAACAGGTTCACAGCACACACCAAGTCTCTTGGTTATGCACAAATAAACGATGCACAGTGTGATTGGAATTCCAGTCTTTTTGTCTAGAACCTGAAGAAAGAAAAACAGCAGTATTGAAGTGTGGCGAATATTTTTCAACGGGATTGTCACCAAAATTTCACGATAATAGAACAAACAACACACTTATTAGTGAAACTATCAGCTTGCAAATTGTTTTGAATTTATCAAGGAATCAAAAATAAGATTGAGAGTACGTGTACACGGGAGTGATAGAAACCTAGAAACTTGCTCAGGGACGCCAAATAGATGTACCTTGTTAATGAAGGAATTGTCTGGTGAATAGTAGAATTCGCTATCCCCGTAGAAGCCGCTCTCCTCGAACAGAACGTAGTTGAGTGTGATGAGCAGTTCCTTGCACAGGGAGGGACTCCATAGCGACTCCTTCAGGTGATCTAACCGGATGAGGCCGCTCAGCACAAGCGGATGATCGATGTGCTTCCGCGAGAAGTGATCGACCACCGACATAGCAATGTTGTCGAGGAGGTCGGAAATTTCAATCTCGTCCACCGTGTCAGTCGGCTGGAACCACTGGGCCAGCATGATGGCACCTAGAGCGGGCCAAAACGAGAAAAGAATCGTTAACACACTATCATGAATAAAAATGAAACATATTTACTGAATCGGAATCGGAGAAGTTTGGAACACTGAGAATTTACGACCAGCAAATACAGTATGTCAAATACAAAAAGGTTTTATTTTTGCATATTTTCTGATCGTTCAGAATATTGAGATAGTTCATAAAAAACATTCGGAAATTGTAATGGCGATTATGACGTCTTTAACACTTCTTTTGACAATAACAAATAATAATTTATAAACATAACTTCTGGGATTCGGGACTCGAACGTAAAAGATTCTGCACTGACCCTTTTCGATACACTGTTCCTCGAGCGGCAACTCGATGTATGCCTCCCACTTTTCTTGCAGATGCAACTGTTGAATGTAACACAACGCTTTTTCCGCGTAGTACTTAATGGTCAGGGATTTGAACCTGTCAAATACATGAAATTGCATTTATTGACTCTAAAATATACACTCTACAATATATCGAGTACTAGTTTTCTGTATGGAAAAGGATAAAGAAAAAAGAATGAGAAGAATCTGTTAAGTTTCCTTACTCCTCGCCGTCATTCATGATGTTGCGCATCTCGTCCACCACGAAATCATAGCCGAACCTATGCTCGTACAGCATCAGTTTTAGCTGGGCAAACGCCTCCTTGGCCAATTCTTCTTTCTTATAAAATAGTGGGGACATTCGCTGGAGCTATGATAAGAAAACACCCAAAAATTATTTAGCACAGGAAATGCGTTAGTAATCTTTTTTTTAACAGATGTGGTATGCTCGCCAAAACCATATACAGTGTACAAACCTCCTTTTTTACACGTAATCCAATCAGAAATCTCTTCTTAAACCATTCCTTCCAGTCGCTGGCGACGTCTTGGACAATCTGCAGCCAGAGTCGCTCCCATCTGGGTTGAAAAGATATAAACAAAAGTCATTAAAAATTGAACAATAAAGCCTAAAACATCTTCATCATGAAAGATTAGTTTTGCGTTTTCACTACAGTGACTAATATTGTTAGTACATTAACTAATATTGGGTTCGATGACAAGCACGGATCGAGATTGTTGACTCTCCAGAAGACTACAAGTGTGGTGAAACGAACACAATCACACGAATCTACTCAATAATATTGCCACGTATTATTTAATAGACTTCACAGAATAAAGTGAGGCAAGCGAGAAAATATTTTTGTCCGCAAAGCCAATGAAAACGTTGTGGTTCGTTAAAAAATTGTGACAAGTTGATTAGGTTATAAAGAATAGACTACCGGCGACGTTGTAATTCTACGATATACAAAATATTTTAAGGCGATGTTTGTAATCTTTTGTGGTAGGGTCATTTCTATATCTCTTCATGATTAGGTCATGGTGGGTCAAATTACGGTTAAGTTTATGGCAGGTTAGGTTTTCTTTGTTTGGTTGTCTCATTCAGGCTTTTTTTTTGCGAACTTGCGAAATGTTTTATTTTTCATTAAACTCTTGTTGTTGAACCTAACTAGGTGCAGACAAAATGGCGGTTCATGCGTCGCAAGTCCGTGAAGCTACCAGCGTCTCTCACCTGTCCTGAAATTTGAACTTCCAGATCTCGTTCGAGTTGCAAACCTCGTTGAGCTTAGTGCTGACACAGCTGAGATGGGCAATATCCAAATGACTTAGACATCGCTCCAGGAGAATAATTTCCTTCACCTCCACAGGCAGATCTTCGAGCATTTTCGATGTTGAGTTGGGATAATTTGTCACGCTCGGGGTCCTGACCGAGTTCTGGGGAAGGATACACGCTCACCGTATTCGCGGGTCCTTGATCAAGGTCTGTTTAGGATGTCCCCGCCATAAAGGCCCTTTGCAATGGGCCGAATCAGATTGGTGACACTTAATTTATTCACCAATTTCCCTAATCAATGAAATAACACACCCAATAAAATGGCGCCGCGTTAATGCTGCCCTCTGGTGGACCACGAAACCCAAGCGGAACGAACACATATGGCTTACTTGATGAGCATGTCGCCACCCTCTCTATATGTAAAATACCGTTTGGTGTGCGCCACGTATACCAACGTATACCCACTTATTCGATATATCCGACAGAGTTCAGCACTTCACACGCATTTTAAGATATGGTTAGAGGATCACTTCGTTTAAATTTCAGATGATGTTCTCGAATTAGCGAACTACGAAAACGAATCGTCGATTGAACTGTTTAACGCACCCTCAAACACTCCGATTAATCAGTCGGTGAGGATCGCTAGTACTTTTCAAAAAATGTTTCCGGCGACCGTCGCGGTGTGACCGTGGCGTTTTCCCCCTGGAAACAAAGGGGAAATTGAAGGTCGACCGACGGGTGGCGAAACTGGTCTCACCGAAGAGCGCTGATGCTTCCATTCACACATGATTTTATTAATCCGAATTACATATTAATGTGGTAGTGCTATTGGGTCGGCCTTCCTTATTTGCTTAGCGATAAGCTGAGCGGCAAATCAGATAATATGAAACGCAGCCCTAGTCAATCCGGAACAATCCGGTGAGAACGGGGGAAACAATGGCAGCCCCTATTCATCTCCCTGGCCAATGTGGGGGTGGCAATTAAATCACGCAAGTCATCATCGTAGAAACTAGGATTTTCGAGTTCCACTTGCACTGAATCATATGAGTTAATCGACGTTGCCTTCGCGCGATCAAACAATCCAAACGCTAATCCGACAATCAATCAGTTGCCAGTGCAAAGATCAAACTTTTATTGGCCGATATTACGGCGTCTTGGAAAGTGCGAAAAAAAAAGTGCTGTTGGCACCCGAACCCGCAAAAGCCCACCTGTGGTTTGAGATCTAGAAAATGGAGGTGAAATCCGCCGAACGCACTGCGTCATATTCCAAACTCAACGATTGGAATCAGGCCAGCAGCACTAGGCCTCCGTTCACTGCTCGGAGGTAATTTAGAAACCGACTAGCGTGCTTACCCTGCCCATTGTACCACCCTCAGCAATATTGCAAAACTTTTAAAGATCTACGCATGCTAACTCTCATCGTGTACGACTCGTCGTAGCCCAGTCGGTTTAGCGACTGACTGTGGTTTCGGCGGTCCCGGGTTCGATTCCCG
>JAQGBY010003687.1:0-18510 GCA_034698785.1 Mycogona germanica | reverse complement strand
TATCACTCGTTATCTAGATCTTCGCGTGCCAGTGTGGAAGAAATAGCAGCGCCATCATTCATGATGACCCTCAGGTAGCCAGAAATCCCGATTTGACGGGGACAGACTGGAGGGGGATGACAGACTCGATTGACAGCAAATCAAAAAAAGACAAAATACTACTTTCAGGACTGCCCCACAAAGATAACATCGCATTTCTTACACACGAAATAAAAATAAAATGATACTGCCACGGGCGAACCCGTAATTGCAACACTGGGTGACCCGAATTTATTTTAACAGCAACACATTCGCAATTGTTCAATTGCATAATTGTTAAGGCATATTGTTCAGCCTTAGGTCTTAATATCAGGAGCAAGCAGCCCCGGAGGGGCCAATGGCTGGGCCAAAAGATCAAGTAGGTATCCGTACTAGTTGAAGATAGTTAGGGAGTAAAAATTTATTGGTTTAGTTGATTATATTTATAATCATTTGAATAAGAGAAATTTCAAGCTACCTGTAATTATATGTAGCGCTGGAAATTCGTTACTTGGCAAAATAATATATTTCCTGATTGGAACAATCTGTCAGTGGACAAAGAACAGTAATAGCATTTTTCAAGAGCTTGGTCCAAAATTGGCACAGTCCGATTTTGACTATTAGTCTGACGGCCACTTAAACTCGTGTAATAATAATTTGAATGGTAATAACGATAACGCCATTTGATGGGCATTCGACCAATGAAATCAGTCAATCGTCAAGTTGATTGGTCGATATGCAAATAGTAGAAGCAGGCGATACCTGCGGAACACGGGAACGATATTAAAAATCAAGACAACCTTGGCGAATGTCCAAAACGACCGTTTTTGCTTACAATCATGCGCAAAAAAAAATATAAGAAAAAAATAAGAAAAAAAACAACCATCTTTCAGACACGACACTACAAACATTATCCATCTTTCAGCTATAGAGCCATCCGTAGTACACCGAGAAAGATATCGCGCGACTGCTCATCTATAGTTCCAGAATTACTTCTGCACGACACGGTAGAGAGAACAAGATACACCAAAAACGACCACCAGACAAGATAAATTATCCCTTACCGTAAATCGTGCTGTTTCTGCGTCTTGGTATGCCCGAAAAGTCTGAAAATACAAGGTACCCTCGTTATACACTCGGTTACCAAACAAAATAAGCCTAGACTTATTGCTATCAAACTTGACAGCTGGGCAGATCAAATCCCTTAGACTCTTTTAATTTGCCACAAAGGTACATAGAATACACGCCATCAGTCGGACAAAAATCCATTCTATTTTTGCTGGAGTGCATTCAAACACACTTTCCCGATTTATCCAGATTTCGTGGCTCAACCACCAAGCCAATTCTTGGTGCACTTAAAATTGTGGCACACGTAATAAATAAATGTTCCGTTTCTGCGCAGGCCTCGGAGATCAGGACTAGGTTACTGATATTTTGGAAGCCGAAATCAACAAGGTTTCGACGATACAGCCCGAACCTGAATAGTTTAAAATTTTAGAGAGAAAAAAAAACAGTATAATTTTGAGATGCGGTCGGCAGAAACGCAATTGATGTGGCTATATCGAACGGTCCACCCGAGTTTAGATCTGGTTGCTGGTGACCTCCCCTATCTCTTTCGTTGTCGGCAGGCTGCCATTAGTATGGACGGGCGCGCGTCACGTTATATGCTAAACAGCGCATAATTAGTATGCTGTCCGTTTAAAGGTAGTACAGAAAAACCTGTTCAGTTTTTACGATCGCGGCTCCCGAGAGTGCATTTTTTTCAGTCTTTCTCGCTCACACTCTAAGAAACAATACAGAGGAAGAGTATATATACGCTTCATGTGTGTGTGACCCCATTATTTATAGGCGGGCACCCCGGCCATTGATAGAGAGCCTCTTACGACAAAAAAAAATATTTACGTCCGTAAATACACACACGGATGGGCGAAAAAATTCCCGCACACTACAACAGTTAAATTCGGAAACCGATTGGGTGCTGGGGAGGTGTGCCAGCCTGCAGTTAGGGATTCTTTTCATTTTTTTTAATCATAGGAAGTCGCTCCAACCGGACCGAACCGTTAGGTCAGACATGGTGAGCTCCAACCGGACTCTCAGCACGACCGCAAATCTAGAGCCATTTGTTAAGGAGGTCCGCCGCTATCCGACCTAACCCGCCACACCGTCTTAACATAAGCTCGATATATAGGTTGGGATCTTTAAAGTGGTCCTGGTTTCGTGCAGGCGCAGATTCCCACGGTCTTTCTTCCTATCCGAAAGAATGCGCATGTAGAAATTTCTCTCGTCCTAAAAAAAATTACGGAGGCGCCGGACGGGATCGAACCTGCGATCACGGGTCTAGAAATTCGATGCGCTAATGACCATATGACCTAACGACATCACATCTCAATCCCACGTTAAGCTCGCTTTACAATTATCCTTACTTGACGATAAATAAACTGAAGGTGCTTCAAATGATGGCTCTTGGAAAAAATAATAATAAAGAAAAAACTGAGTAAGTAAATCGGTTGTTCGAAAGGTTGAACAATATCGGTAAACCACAATCAGTTGAACAGCTGTGTGTTTCTATACCTTTCACGATTCTGAATAAAGTGAATAAAAGTTAGTGATGAAATTCGATCGCATGGTCCAATCTTCTTATACACGAACAAGTTGAGAGAAGTTTCACGAATCTGCCACTAGAGGGCGATACCACGCACGGCGGGCGCTGGACGAACGAGCAGTAATACAGGGTGACTAGTAAAAAGTCCCCCACCCACAAAAAATTGGATAGCAGATGGGTTCCCACTCTTCTTTTGACAGTCGCGTATTCTATCGGAAACTTAAAATATTTTTAACCCCACGAATGGTGCCGTCTTCACATTAATTCATCACGTTAAATAAAGGAAAGGAAATAAAACTGGGAACATTCAGGCGTCTCGAAACTGCGTTGGACCGACTTCTGCCTAAGGTGTTTTATTTTTTTAGTTACATTTTTATTTTTGTAAGTGGCGAAGATGGGGTGTGGTTATTTTCGTCAGAGATAATTGTCAAAGTTCGTGAAGTCAAGGGCTCAACGTTAGACAAGATGCGGTCGCTTTTCAGTCACAGCTATTAATTTACTGGACTGCCGTACTAAAACGCTGCCGTAAAATTGCCTATTTCAAAAGCATTTATTACGGCACTTAAAAAATATATAAAGAACTGTGTTAACAAAAAAAGAAAGAAAAAAATGAGAAGAGAGTCTCTATATAAGTCAAAGATTTTTAGGCAGTTCCGATTGGACCTATTTAGAGCGACGGGAGTTTTATTGACGGCAGCGCTTTCTCTTTTATCTCAAAGAGTGTTTTTATAATCACTACGTTTAATTGCTTTGTTTGTGTGTGCAGTAATATTAATTTTATTGCTAAACATAGGTCGAATTGGTTGAGCTCAAGTGATTGCAGTTTTAATTAGATCTGTTCTCCACAATGTGTTTTTAACCGTTGCAATTTATATGGGGAAGGACCTAAACCTTTTTCTATCTTTTTTCACACGTGATTTTCTTTTTCCCAATTGATATCAACCGATGTTATTAATTTTTACTAGACCATAATTATAGTTAAGTGGCCGCCAGTTTTTTTTTTCAAATTAGAAAACTCAAGACTACGAACAGAAGGAGATGAAATTAATGTTATACTGTAGCAATAAACATACAATAATTACTCAAGAGTTATTAGGTGCGCTTGTCGGTGAGATCGAAACTGTTGGTTATGCAAATGAATTATGTGAAATATTTGTTCCGGCAAAAAAAAAAAGAATCGCAGCATCCCAGCTTTCGCTTTTACATTTAGCCAGAACGTAGCGTCGAGACCTGATTAAGCCCTCTGGTGTGATATTCGCGAAACTCGTAATCGTTTACTGCGTCGAGCGCAGTATCCAGCGCCGTAGTTTCCGAGCATCGCTACAAGGTGGCAGCACCTCACACGCGTCTCAAAAGAGCCGCTCACTACTAAAGAAGCCGACAGGGGGTGAAGGGACTGGCAAGCTGGGCGCGATGGCGGGCCGCAGAACCTTTTGACAAATATCCTATTTCGACAAGCGGTCCCTGTCCCAAAATTAAATGACAACATCGTGATGAGAATAAATAATGTCATGAAAAGAGATGGGTAAAAAGCAGATATGACATCAGAGACAGCACAAAATGCAATTATCTCAGAAATATCTCGTTGACCTCAGAGCAGAAGTCTTTTTACTCGACGGCCGGGAATGGATCACTCGTAATATTCTTTTGAGACGTTCTTATTTTACCCTATGTAACGATGTAACAGACCAAGACCAAGGACGTCAATTTCAATCTTCAAATAATAGAACAAGTATTCACAGATTTGGTTATAAAAATTCGCAACATTGTATGGTATCTTTTGATATTTGGCAGTAAGACGTGAACTTTTTCTCTTCACTTTTAGCACATCCCAACAATCTACCGTGACATTAATTCATCAGCATTTTGAATCTGTTTCGTATTTATTTCGAAGGGTTTTAAGTGAAAAATTATCAGATTGATGGCGTTTGGCGGCGCGACTCTAGCGGTGGCGCTCGGAACCACTCACACACGTCAGTTCATTTAGCAAGAGAGTGAACGATAACAGCGCCACCTTCACCATTTTTTCGATCACGACCGCGACGACTCGCCCTCGTCAAATTGCCGATGTACGTACATGGTAGGTACATGGCTACCTGTACAGATATTACAGAAGTTGAACTCCTGCAGACCTGGGTTAAGGAGCCGCCCTACTCCATGGCAGGGGAAGGAGGAGGGGGGAAGAAGCTTATGGGAGATGTGGAACAGGATCGGTGGACTGTCGGAGAAACGCGAGGATGCTCTGGCCTCTGACCCCCGACCCTCATCAATTACCGTCAAAGCCCTTGAAGGGAAAGGGGGACCTCTCCTCCTTCTCAGTCTCCGTCTCCTTCCATGCCATCCTTCCTTGTCCGCCGTCTGACACAAAAGTCGTTCTCTGAGATTTCTCTCAAAATGAGACCCGGGAAATGACTGAAGAGAGGAAAAGAAGGTTCTCGCTCGCGTCTCTTTCGCTCGTTGTGACCATAATTTATGGTCAGTTTGATGAATTGCTCTCGCTTTCTCTGCTCAACCCCGGATCAACCCGGCGTCCCCCAAACCCATCCCCACTCTCGCCCAATTTGGACCATTGTCAACCGTACGAACTCGGGCGGGAAGAAAACGGAGACGGGAATTCCGAAGGACAGACTGGCAACCCCCCCCCCCGCCAGCTGTGAATGCGACTAGCGCCTGAAGACTCTTCACACTGGAATTGGAATCACAGTCTTCGTAGATTCGGGATCAATATTCGTATTTATTTATTTTTAGTTGCGAGTTTGGAGCTCAGTTCCTCGATAGATGCGATCGAATTTATCAGGTCTTCAGACGTAAGCCAGAAACGTCTGTCAGTTTGTGACATCAACTATTGTAACGATTTGACCACGAGAAACTAATCGAGAATTTAGCTATTGTGATGTCTGAAGTCTGAACCAGCACATTCCACCAGCATATTCCACCAATTAGTCAGTCCAATTAGTGCACAGACTCTGGTTCGAATCCAGGACTTTGATCCAGACAGGCGCGCTATCCACAAGACCATTAGGGATGGACTCGAACGTACAGTTCTCTTTTGTTTCGCCAGTTGAACATAGTTTCGACATCTTAAAATTAAAAAGTTTCCTCAAAAGAGTAATTTTGATTTGAACAAAGAACATAGTATTTCCCAATATGCACACAAACGCAAGAGGACAAATGGCCCACAAAAAAATTGAACTGAAAAATATTTTTAAATACTACTTTTGAGGAACATTGAAAGACTAAAATTTCTGTGGACATTGGTCATTCTAAGGCGATGCCTGCAATCAATCTACTATGTACAGTTAACGGTATATTATTTTATGGTGAAATAAGATAAGAAAAATACTTTCATCAACACAAATCTTTATAAGAAGTCCGTAATCTTTAAGACTGTGAAGAACAAAAAAAACCCTACAAAAACTACTAACCAAGGTCATGACTCCCACACCCCCGCCTCACCCACCCCCTTAGGCTGTCTGGAGTTCTCATTCGAGACTGTGCCACCAGAGGGCGACGGTTCCCCGCCATTAATCGACGACGGAATCTGCGGTAAACTGGAATCCAGACACAAAAACGCCTCTCAGCTCTTCCAGACGTCTGGAGACGCGTCGCGAGAACCGAATGCTCAAAGCGAGAGACGATCGACTTTGGCAATGGCGTACTTAACCCACCGGCAGCTGGGTTCGGGGAAATGAGTGAAGGGGCTCGACATTTAGATCGGAGATGGAAGGCTTCATCCCCCCCCCAACTCCTCCATGATCCCCCGTAATTCCAACAAAACAACCAGCGAGCTAGCTTTTAAATATGTTTTTTAACAGCATCAAAGATACTGAAAACCAATTGGAAAAGACAGTTTCCAAAATCACTTAAAATTCTAGTTTCAACAAGTCTCATTGTACAGCGCTGCATTGAACAAATTATTCCGTGATCCATCTAATAAAAATCGAGTGCTAAAAAGCATCGATTACATAAACGGTAGATTTGTTTTATTCAATTGATTAGATAATGCAATTTTGTGGGAAAATAATCGGAAAGCATTTTTTTAAATGACTCTTGTTTAACTTGTATGAAAAATTCTAAAAAAAATAGTCTTTTTTGTCGATAGAGATATCGGTTTCAAATTTTGATGTCAAGATCGATACGGTACAGTAAAGATAAATCATCGTTGAACCAGTAGTCTTCAACATTTTCAAGAAATAAACTGCGATGTTTTTTTTCTTCATCTCACAGTTCAACCGGTCCTCGGTCTACCGGTAGTTCCACCACTTGCAGTCTAGTAATTTTTAAATTTCGTTGAAATCGAGGACTGTGCAGTAATTGGAATTAAACAGGGTCGCTGCTCTACGTTCGCAAGAAATGGGAAAAACAAGCATCGCACTTACCCCTTTCATCAATCGAAACAAAAATCGCAATTTCTATTCAAATTCCCAGCAAACCAAACATGTGTTTACTTTTTCATTTGTTAATTAAATTTCCTCTGAAGTCTTTGCAAATAATGTTCATAACGAGACGTATAATTGAATAAGGTCGCAAAGCGATCTCCGTGTGTTCAATTTATTCTTACAATTTCTTTAAAATAATCAAGAGCCGAATAGAGAATTATGTAGTATTGATTATTTTAATTTGCGATAGAGGTCTTAATGTCAAATTCTTTAATGATTTTGTTTTACGGCAAAAGCAACAAGTCTGATGTCTAGTTTATAGAGTAGTTGGGTTTTTTTCTTCACTAGATTCAATAAATACGCGCTGGCAGCAAATTTTCTCCCAAACAAAGTGTTGGCGCGTCAAGAGTATTGATTTTAAGCCAACAAAGTTTAGCTCCAGCTTGAGTTTGCCGATCCTGCCACTAGATGGAGTTGGCAGCACCACGCCGAGATCAACGAGGCAATTTCCAAATGCTAAAGGAACTTTTAAAAAATCCACGATTCCGTCGTGTACTTGTGTGTGATACGGTAGGATAGGAGTTGGTTAGTGCTAGTTCATTTCCCCCCTAACACTTTCATTCAGCAGCATAACTTCAAACAAATCAGTTTATTTCAATTCTTAAACGATTTAGACCACTGTTAGTGCAGTTAGAAATGTCAGATGAGGTGGTGCCTACCTTTTTGCATTGGCGGTGTTCCATGTTGGTCGGGCGTGTTCATTTTAGTCTGAAATCACAAAGAGAAAACAAATTCCATTACAAATTGGAAAATGATCACATTTTATCAAACAAATTGGCGATCAATAAAATAACGGTTCATTATACCAAGTAAGTCAATATACAGTACGAATTGCACGCTTTTTACAAAATCCAAGGGCATTATCTTGCAGGTGGCAAAATGCTGTATTGACACGGTCAACCAGTGATTGGTATCGTTCAAAATGTCGGTGACGAGACAACAAATTTGAACAAATCCATTTCCGAAAAGATTGAGAAATAGAATATAACTTAAGAAACGCGATATCCATCCGCATGGGTTTATGTCCAACGTTATAGCCGAAGTGAGTCAACATCAAACTGTCCCTTCCAGACTTCCTCCAAAGACCTTCTTTCATCACATGCGTTTCTTCCTGTGCACAATATGTGTAACACAATTTATTTTGTTCAATATCTATCCACGAGATAAATGAGATATTGGTGAAATATAGATCAGTGTTTTTGTCTGTTTCATTCTTCCAAAGGTCCCCATATTTATTCAATGACAGAGTATCTGGTGCGATTGCCACCCACGTGGGTGGCAATCGCACCAGATACTCTGTCTTGAAGGCGAATCGAAAAGTGCGCGCGTTCGGCAAAAGATGGCGCTGCAGGTTCAATACACTGTGGTTCAATGAAAGCAAACTAGAGAACCACCGAGAGATGCCTCAGGTTGGTTTCGGGGGTATCCATCTCTCAATTTGACCACGACAGCCAGCATCATCTGGATTATATATACACAGAACTCGCAATTATGGCAAGAGTGTCCCGGGGTTAAAAGGCCAGAACATTTTTTTAAAAACTGGAACTACTCGTGGAAATCTGATCCGGTTTCTGACCCGGCATGTTAGTAAAAGCAATACACAAGAATGTTTTCTAATTATTGATCCACTTTGTGCTGGAATTTCAATTGGTCAGTGATGACTGATGAATGAAGATGAACGCTTAGTGACATAACGATTTAAAACTTCACAAAACGAGCTTTTTGCCAGAGATATTCAGTCGAAGTACTTATCAGGATTACGTCACTTTTTCTTCAAAACTAAAATAATCAACAATTTATTTTTGATGCCCATAAATTGGGAATGCATCAGTTCGATTTGATGAACCAAAGAATTCTCATTTCGACGAAATGTCCCAATTACGATCATAGTAATTGAAAATGCGTTTGTTCTCACTGCTTTGTAAGTAAGTGATAGGCGTGTGTGGCGGCTGTTTCAACCGCCAGGTGAGCAGGGCCTGACGAGCCCACCTTCTTCCCATGCCCTAGCTTTACCTCCCACACCTTCCACCTAAGACAGCCCTCCGGTTTTTTGTCATTGGCGCAGTGTGTCCGTGGGAAACAGGCGACAAACACGGGCTTTGGCAGGCGCAGGCAAAAATAAAAGCGGCATGCATAAATATATATACATGTACATACCTACTGTTACTGAATGTTTTTAAAAAACCCTCGGCTCAGCGTGTGTGCCGTCGCAAATTAATTAACAAGAGAGTTCACAAAAACTGAGAGCTCCAGCTATTTATTTAGGCGCAAATTTAATCTGCAAACTAAACTCTGTGTACATAATGAGGCGAGCTGCGCCGCCACGACGAATGTAATCCCACCCTCCCGTCACCGCCCCACCACCCCCACACACCACCACACCCACTCAACCAGATATAAGAACCGGGTTTGTTGGTGACGACAGGTGTCTTTTTTAAATTTTATTCTCCGAAAATAGTGAAACAAATAGTGATACATGGATCGAAAAATATGTTGCACTTAATGCACCGAAAAATATAGTGACCTCTCAAAAATGCCTCGTCTCAGCGAGGGATACTTGATTTTTAAAAAATGCATTTGTACATGTAATTTATATTATATATAAAAATTATACAGATATTCATTAACTTTTTAATGTTAGCAGTTTTTGTAGCACTAGAACATACTACTGAAAAGTTGGCTTCATTTTTATAGAACCATTTTAAAGGCTCGCTAATTAAATTTCGTTGAACGTCAGCAATTTAAAAAAAGTAAACAAATAATTTTTAAGATTGTCAAACAGAAAATATGAATTATGAATTTGAATAGCAAGCAGCACTAATTTGTATTTCCGGTCATAGGTCCTCTCCATTTTTTATCAGGTCAATCACGAATCATAACACACTAAAGAACCTTCCTCAATTATTGCGCCTTAATTTTATCACTCAATTTTCGAACTGTGTGTTATTACATTTCCTTTATATTCCGAACTTCTATTCGGATTACCGATGCTGCAACTTCCAATGTATCAGCTATTGTCTGATACACGCCAAAGCCTACATGGGCAGCAAGAAAGACTGTCGGAGATCCAAAAAATCCGGTCACGGCTATATTCATCAAGTAGTCTACCCACACACACTCACATAGCGAATTTATAATGTACGTAACAAACACGACGACAAAAAAAACTCGAATAAATATAAAAAATTGTGTATTTATACATGGGCGCGTGCCGGCTTAAGTTGACACAAGAGACAGGTTGGGTGAAAAGCGTGGAGAGACGTATAAGAGGGGTGGGGCGGAGGGCGGAGGGGGGAAGAAGAAGAGGAGAAGAAGGAGGGATGGGACTTAATCTGACACGCTGATCGGCACTAGGCCGAGCCGAAAACGAGCACTTCTCGACGGTGACAAAAACACCGACGATACGGACGGAGCAAAGAAATAGTGGAAGTAGAAGAAAAAAACAGCGCCAGCGCTAATCAAATATTAATGTGTGGAACTGTAGGTACATGTCTTTCCTCCAGAGACCCCCTCAGATTTTTTTTTTAAATTCACTGAAGTCAACTGCTCGACAGGATTTTCTTTTTTTAAAATGGTTGTTAAGGAAGTTTACCGTTGATTGCTCATCTTATAATCTTCCCAGGGGCCACCTGGAAATTTTGCCTAACCTAGGCTGCCTAGGAAAGGGATCTTTAACGTCCCGATATCGTACAGGCACGGGTCCTGATTTTATTTCTATTCCGAAAGAAGGCTCTCGCCCGAAAATTTCCGAAGGTGTCCTGGTGTACCCTGGCGTTTTAGTGATTTTTCTATAATTTCTCATCAATTTCTCACTCTTCAAATGCTTTAAACAAAAACTTATAGGAAATGTAAATCGCTAGATTTTAATGAAAAGATTTTTTAAAAATTGCGCTTCGTGCATATTTGAATTGCTTGATTTATAAGTGGTTTTGGTAAGTTCTTGCATATAAAAATCCTCCTAGCGATACTGAGATTTTTTGTTAGCTCATTGCTCAAAAATGAATTTTCTACATAATTTTTCACAAAAACACATCCGATTTCAGGTCCTCGTTTTAAAAAAATTGCGCTTTGCGCAGGTGTAACTCAACCATTAATTATGAATTCTCAATAATTGATGTATCTTTTAGCACCACCAAATATCACTTGACATATATTATCGACTTTGTACAGACTAAGCTATTAGTTATAAATTCTCATTAATTATAGAAACTTTCAGCGAGTATCTTGAACAAAAATTACTGTTTTCATTTCAAGTTCTTTTTTTAAATTGCGCTTCGCGCGATTGATTTTATGTATTCTTTTTACAATCGTACACTTTCTGTACCTCAGACATTCTTCTATTTAAGAGTTATTTTTTAAAAAATTTGGGCTTTGTGCTGAAATAACTCATCTATTGCTAACAAATCGTAAATAAAGTAATTATATGAGATTTAGAAATTTTTATAACCAGATTTTCGGCCCCCTTGGTTCTTTTTATTTTTTTATATTCTTTATTTTACCAAATCGAATCTACAGCTGTAGACAACATATATCAGATCACCCCTTGGGATGTTTAGGTCGGAAACGCCGGCGGGCCTTCTTAAGTTTCTAGAAACGGAAACTGCTGTCCGAGCGTCTTCAGTTCCCCAGGAAAATGCCGCTACAATTGTTACAGACAAGGGCTGAATAATATTGGGGGAAGCCAATCTCGTTCCAAAGTTGTGGGAACAAGATAAGACCGTGGTGGTCCGAGGAGGAGCCGCACAAAAAACGCAACATAAAAAAAAACTAGTCGCACAATGGGGGCACCAGTTATCATTCAAACAAGAACATGAGCGCCCCTGGCGGCCGTTGCGCGTGCCGTAAAATGGGATGCCATGGCGTTGTACCTGCCCCCACCCACACAACCCCACATAGTCCAAACCTGACAACACTCTTGGTGTATATACATGGACTCTGAAAGAAAATAAATAGCATCCAAAGACGGGGGAGAAGTTGCAGTCTTTAGAAACGTTGTGAAGGGGAAAGCAAATATTGGTCTAGGTTCTTCAGAGCTTTTTTGTTTCAAGGGGAAAAAATCCGGTCTTCATTCATCCGTTCTCTTGGATTTTTTTTTGTGCTACACACAATTTAATCGTGATTTGCTCGTTAGGGCGAATGAGTATTAAGTTTTTTATTCTTTTGCGAAACGTGATGCTTTAGTCTGCAGATGACCGCAGGTTGGGTTATATCGGCCATTGAGATGCGCGCTACTAACTTTTAAAAAGTTAATCTGGATTTACGAAAAGTCAGCGTTATGCCAAGTCAAAAATAACTATACAAGGTACATTAGGGTCATTGGACAAATGTTAAGAAATCGTCAGATTGTTTCGAATTGTGAACGATATAGAATTTTTCTTTTGTAACATTATGGTAACCATCCTGTGTGCACAGTGAAATGAAAATGGAATGACTGCAGTCCCCTGAATTTGCCCACAGAATTTGGGTACAGAGCTTCGTAAAAACATAATTCTATCAATAATTAAAGAAATAATGATATCAACGTTTGGCCTACCAACTACAAGGGGAAGTTGATTGAGCCATCTGACATTAAAACATTATTTTGAGTTGCTCAAAATTGTGCTGGAATTTCTCACGAACACGAATAAAAAAATATTCAGCGTTAAAACCTGACGAGGTTTAACATACATGAACTGTTTAAGCACAAGTGTACAAACACGGGGCAGTACCGTGTAAAATCAACGACGAGCTTCAAATTCAGTTTATCAATCTTATTTACGGAGCCTCAACCAGCTCGTCGTCGATTTTACACGGCTCTGTCCCGTGCTTGTACACGTAATTCGACTTTTTACATCTATGTTTCGTGTGTGGTTATATTAAGGCGCTGCCTGTAGTAACCATCACTCGATTGATACGCCTTATTTTTTAAATCTAAGCTGTGACGAGTCTCAAGTGTGAGTGGAACTAAAGCGGGCCACCCCAATTGAAGCAAACGGAAAGGTGACACAACAGCTCATCCTACCAATGTGCGCCAGGCTTTAAGGTTATCTTGGTCGAGGTACACAAGTGAGGGTAATGAAAAAAAAATAGAGGGGGAGTGGCCAAAGGGTATATTGAGGGGGGGCGAGGGCGAAGGAGGAGAGAGAGAGAAGCAACTCAAAAGTCGGGAGTCGCGAGAGATAGAGAAAGCAAGCACAACCGAACCAAACACATTTTATGGCCGGAATTTGTTTATGGCCAGAGTATGGTTTTATGACAGCAATTTGGTTGCCAGCAGAATACCCACCAACCCCCTCCCCTCTCCATCTCCCCACAACCAGAGAGGGACACCACAAGAACCGCATGTACGAGTCCGTCCCACACGCACAACAAGTGATGCCGACCGCCGCCGAGCCAGTTTAGTCGGACGGCCGACAGCAAGAAAAAAAGCTTTTTTCTGCGTGCGTGCGCGCGCGCGCCGCACGCGATTTATACGATGCGGTCTTTTTAGAGGCGACGTGACGGTCATCTTCCACACGGGAGCGCACACACACACACACACACACACACACACACACACACGCAAACAGCAAATAAAAAGAACTAAAGAAATGAGCATCCAATGATGTCACGTAACATTTTCGGTCAAATCGACGGTTCCAGGTCCCACGTGAAAAACGAGGAATTGTTTTTTACTCGGCCACGACACCATTGTTGACCGATGAGGACTGAGGAATTGTGAACAGGCTTTCCTGGATGGATTTGATACGTGGACATGTGATTCCGAGGGTAATCCAACTTATGGGCGACGGAATAATACTTTTGGCTATCCTCTCGCACTGCCTGGTTGGTGGAACGAACCATCAGCCATCAGAAAAAAATAATAAAGCGAGAACAAGAATATGAAATCGAATCCAGTACAAGGGCAGTTAAAATAAATGTCGAACCAATGAGTGGTTCGTGAGACCCAATTGTGGAATGTCATACAATTTGTTTTTAATCGCGTCACACTCGAATGTGTAAAGATTCATCATATCGGATTCAGGAATCTTTTTAATTAGAAGAATCCGAAAAGAAAAAATATGCTCCAATCTCGTTACTCTGCTCGCGAGTCTCGTTGAAAATTCGATTCCAAAAATTCCGGCAACTAAGACACTTGAGCGGCAAGAGAGACAACAGAGCAGAACAGAAAAGCTAGTACAGTCTTCCCAAGTACACATTCAAAGATCTCTTGAGGTTACGATCTGGATGGTTCCAGGCAAATAAAGCAATTCCCGATTTCTACGAAACTGACTTACATCATCAAACATCTCCAATGATCGGTTCAAACTTGGTGAACTGTTTGTGAGAAGCAGGAAACATTTCGAAGTTATGATTATTGCCATTCGATACAACTGTAAACAGTCATTCAATCTCCTATGTATAGTGAATAGCTAAGTTCGTTCTTCGACGTTTAATGATTTCCGATCTCTAAAAAAAGTGAGCTCCTCATTCGTAGGTGAAATGGATTTTTTTCATTTTTCAAGTCCATAAATTCATTTAATTTAAGAACATCCTGTTTTCCATTCGATACGCTTTGAAGTCGACTGTCTCGATAAATAAAGTTAGTTTTGTTACATATGCGCATTCTATCGTGATTTACGATTGAAATCGACTCTTTCTTCTGTCGACTGCGAAAAACAACGACGTAATTCTAAAATTCCCAAGACAACTTCCGGCATCGTCTGCCATAATTTCGAATGAGTCACGCAGGTGGTTCACCACTTTTCTCGTGCTAGACGGCAATAAGCTGGCGAGGCCGGTATCAGAGTTGATCGATGCCGTAGAGTCCATGGTAAGGACCACATAATTCCAACAATAACCAGACATTAATAAAAAGAATTCATAAATAAACCGAGACGACAACTTCGAGGTGGTATCTTTTCTTGAAGGGGTGGACACTTAAGACGTGAAACCACGCTCCCAAATCACACACTTCACACTTCGGCATCCTCGGATAGGACAAAATCGAGATACGAAACGCCGCGGCAAATATTCACACACCAGTTCAACCGGAGGGGGGGGGGTCACCAGATTGCTGGTCGGTCCACTGAACATAAGCAACTCCGGATTCGAAGGTATATCGTACTTACGCACACGGCGACCTACCGGTCATCGCTGCAGAGGAAGAGGCGGACGCGGCGACGGAACGGCTCTAGTCCGGGCGACGGCGTCGGCCAAGGCGCGATCGAGAACATGGCTAGGCCGGAGACGACCCCACGACTATTGCATACACACCACCCCGTTCTAACAACGACTCGTTTGCCCTCGGCGGCGACGAAAAAATTAAACACGGGCTCCCAGATGAGCTATTTTTAGGTTGTCCGGTTCGAAAGTAATGCAATTATTATAGTCAAATTACTCATATACGGATAGTGACGATTGCGGGTTTTCAACGAACAGAAGCGGCGCCGAAAAAGACAGGGAAAAAAAATAATAGAACACGACGAGAACATGCGCTTCTGTCTGTCTCTCAGCTGACGAGTTTACTAACAACGTTTAACCGACCGCTATTCGAAAACTCTCTTCCGTTCACCTTTGAACTTCCGATTGGTTGACTCAGGCAGTCGGACAGTTTGCAAAATAATCCAGTCGGATTGCCTAAGGGTCCAGGCGTAAAAGCATAGTCGGCTTCCGTATGTCGAAAGTAAAGCTCTTTGAGAATTAAAATGAAGTAATCTCATCGAGTCACGCAACAAGATCCACCGGGCCGAATCCACTGTTAACTTCTTTCAAACGTTAAAACCCCCATTATCAGCTGACGGAACTGAAATCATTTGTTGCCGGCAATCGGTGGTTTATGTTCAACCGAGAAAATGTGCTGGTTTCATATTTTTCGTTATCATTCAAAACTCTCAATTACACTAGAACAATGTATTAATTTTTCGATTTTATTATAAAATGAAAACCTATTTGAAGCTAGGTGAAATTTTCAGAAAATAATTAACTTCGTTCGCTCTTTTATAAGTGACTCGTAAAATGATGGTATTGTGGAGGGCAGGGGTTAAGTAGTTGAGCATCGCTATCACAACTATCTGTTCTCATCTATTGGTTTGCAAGTTTTTCCATTACAAGATCCGGGTGATGCATAAAAACGTTACATTGTACTTGTAGTTCAAGCGCGGTTGCAGCACTGAATGGTTGTTGACAAAAAGGCTTGTTCGCTATTTTCACGTTCCGCTCTATGGAAATGACATGTTCATCACATGTACATGTACGTGTTGGGCCTAAATAAAAATGATATTTAATGACGCCAAACGGGAAACCCCACATGGGTCATTTTACGTTATACGCCACGGAAATCCAACAAACACGTCCGAGTTTAGATTTCAAATGACCACGCCGAAAAATTTAAACGCACGCATGAGTTTGACCAAAACTAATTGGCATTTCCATGCAACACATGAAATTAACTCAAGAGAAAAGTAACCAGACTGCACATTTGAAGTAAACGATAGGTGATAGACGACATCCAATCCCAAATGTATAACGGGTGGCGCTTCGCATCGCATACGTCGAAATAAGGGGAAAAAAATACATTGATACACGACCTACCACACATTGCTCAACAGTTTTTTTTTTGGTTGCATCTTAGCAACATACAGAGATGCGCGCTCGCGTCGCGGCGCCGAGCCGCCGACCGACCTGCTCCGGCAAAGTCCACTCTGTCTGGACGGATATAAAAATATACGAGTAGGCATTCGACACACTACTGCCGGCCAAGAAAGGGTCAGGGCCTCCCCCGGTTTTCCGAGGCCGCCACCGTCGCGGTCAAAGTGGAAAGTGTGAGTGCCGAGATATTGCATTGCAGTCGCGCTATTTTTAGCCCCAAAAATCCGAACTCAACCCACGAGTCCAGGGTGCTCGTCGGGGCAAAATGTAAACAAAGCGAAACCACGTGAACCTGGCACTGAACAGTCATCGTCAATACAAGCCTATCGAAATGTTTTCAAAATGGTGTAACTTTTTCAAAAGCAAAGCAGCAAGACCGACAAGAACGGAAAATTCCAAATATGGAATTTTTATTTTCCACACTTAAGAGTGGAAGGTCTCATTTGTTAACAACAAAATCGACAACAAGAAGTATAAATCAAGCATTACTGATAATTCTATTAACGATTTTAAAAATCGCATAAGATGTTCAGAGCATTACGAATATGTCTATATTAATATATTTATCTTATTTGAAATGAAAGATGCAAAACGATTGTCAAATCGCCATTTCAACAGAGCGAGCAACGTTGGTTACGTCTGTGTATGGAGTCCCACTCATGGTTGAATTTTGATTAATGATTTTGTATGCAGAAATTTGCTAAGCTGACTCCAATTCTCGCTAGATGGCGCTCTACGGAAGATGCCCAATCCCTCATACAATTCAGGAAGAATTCCGCTTTTTTGTTTGAATTTCTCCCAATTTCGTTTTCCTAGAAACGTGCGGCTGTAAGACAGACGAATGGAAAAATGAGGTGGGTGGGTGATGGTGGGTAACGTTTGCATACAAATGTGCATTTGAGAGCACAAGAGGTCGGTGATGCGTGACCGCCACGGCCAAAAGATGGCGTCGCCATCGCGCTCAAGAGAAAGACAGTGACACACACACACGTAGTACGAGAACGCGTCTCGAAGAGACGGATAATTGCGCGTCTCGCCCGAACGGACTAAAAAAAAGGCAAAAGCTGACAACAAGCGAAATTGGCGGCCATTGTCAGGGGTATGGAGAGGGGGAGACATGCGCGCAGAAAGCAAAGAATAGAAGAGACTGTCTTTTATTCTTAAAAAAAAAAAAAAATAAAGAAAAAAATCTCCGCCTCCCTGCGACCGACCGACGCCCCTCTCTCCACCCCAGAGCAAACCACCCTCGCCCAACCTTTAAAAAACGCGGTTAATGAGAATGGGGAGGAGAGGTTGGGTGTCGTGAGCGGGGGCGGAGGTATCGTTCGCACCTGGCCAGGGGCTAAACCACGGATAGGAGAGTGGAGGGGCATACAGTGAACGTCGGGCGAATGTAGGATGTCGCGTCGGTTGTCACATCTAAAATGTCCGGCAATCGTAACATCACCGCACGACGAGCTAACTTAGAAACAAAATGAACCAGACGAGCTCGAAAAGAATATCCATTTAAGAACCTTCCTTGATGGATCTTTAGACTTTGACAATGTTCAAATACTGTAGAGATTTTAGCGCGAAATGCGATCGAAACAAAACAGATTTCATCAACTAGATGCAACATTTCCATGCGCATTTTAAGGTTATAAATGAATGAACTCGTAACAAGGAGAAACAATGTAAACGACGTTTGCTACCATCATAATAATCCACCATGTGGTTTTCCCTGGTTTCATGTAAATTGACAAGAGATAATAATCAAGCTCCTCTCCACATGCTCCTCTTACATAAGTTGACCAAATTTGGGATTTCTGGTGCCTCTTTAAATTTCTTTGAGGGATATATTGG
>JAQGBY010003686.1:0-18515 GCA_034698785.1 Mycogona germanica | reverse complement strand
GTGCCCCTCGCATAGTGCTTAAGCACCATGAGGGGTACAAAACGCCTGTAGTGCGGTGGACTACAGTTGATTAAAAATAAAAAAAAATAAAAAAAAAAATGTCAAATATTTGGTCCGCTGTTCCGAGCGATTGATCACAGTGCGCTGAAGATGACGTAATTCAATAACATTTAAAAAATGAGAATGAATCGTGTTTCATAATCTCGTATTTGATGGCGACATTTTTCTTTTCATAGTCAGTCGGCAAATACATTAGATTGCATCAGCATTGGCGTCCCTCGATACATTAATTAATATTTATATTTTCATTAACTTTCGGACGTTGTTCGAATGTTCGCAATGTTCCTCGAGACAATTTCTTCGTTTGAGTGCGATTATTTATTTATACATTTTTAATGTAGTAATTGCTTCTTGATTGAGTATTATAATGTAAAGTCCCACACCGTTACTTATTCTGATAATACTCATTTCACATATTTTCTTTATAATATTATGTCAAATGTAAGTTTCATGTAAAATTTATAATAATGCTTATAATATTTATATTTTCATTATCTTTCGCCGCACGTTGTTCGAATGCAAGCCTTCTATGTCATGACAGCGAAAGTATTTTCTAATATTTTTTCAACTCTGTTTTACCTGTGAATTATGAAATACCTAACAGCACTGTAGTTCTAAATTCATCACGTCACCACTATAACGTCATAGCAATGGCGCTGCAACACGTGATTTTTAAAAAAATATTAGGATTCCCAAACGTTTGCAATTTTAAAATATCTAATCTCTTAATAACGAAAATGTATTTTCTTCCTATTTTGTGAAATAGTACTCTGAGGTTTTAGTGGAAGTGGAGACGCCATATTTGAATTTTCCGGCGTAGCGTTGCCAATGTTTAAAACTTCAACTGTTGATTTCTCTAGAAATAAGCAAAATCAAGATATAAAATAAATTGCATTCTACTTCAAATTTGAGAAGGTATCTACAGGTCAAATTTTATTGAATTTATTTAAGTAAGCTAAGGACAGAACAGATATCTTAATGGAAAAAAATTGAAAGGTGACATTTATGATTACAATATAGATGTATTTTCGTTCAGGTCATGCAATTATATTTTCGTCATATAATTACATAATCTTTAATAGACTTCAACAATGATGAATCTGACCTAAAAAGTCATTTGGTAATGCATATTCAGAATATGCTTTTATAATAAAAATTTATAATTTTATAATTTATAATAAAAAATAGTGTGCTTTTGTTTCTAGGAATGGGTTGTGGAGGAAGCAAATCAGAAACCCCGACTTCAACGACTCCGGAAAGTGGCAAACATAAGGGAGTGGAGGTGAGTAAAAACTACCACTGTAGATTGAGGAGATTGCTAGATGACAATCGAAATGTGGCAACAAGATCACGATTTAAAACGTTGTTTATTCGATGATACATTTCATATTACTGATTTCGTAATTAAACAGTTATGTATGTATATTACCGTATGGTCGTTGATGTAATTTACGTCCTAATCTACATGCAGAACTATTTAATTACGAAGCCTGTAATTTCGATTGTCGTCCAGCCATATTCACAATTTAATACTTGCATACCCATTGGCTCCACTAAGCCCATTGGTGACTGAAACTGATATTGTAGTTATTTACGAATACTAATTAATAGACGAGTATGTAGGCAAACGTGTCCACGGATCCAAACTGCCTGAATTAATTCGAACGATTAATGTATTATATTCTAACATAATATATCATGACTGGTTACTTTACGGAGTTGAATATAGAGGTGATCAATAGAGGGCGTTACTGATGTTTGTCGTTCTTTAGTCTGTGCGGTTCGGAACAATACTTTGTAGTGGAATAAGAGAATTATGTATTTATGAATTCATCGATTGCTTACCTTCCGTACAGAAAATTTGATTTTTTTAAATTGTAGTGTTATCGAAAAGAGATTGGTTTGGTAATTGGATTTTATGGACTACAACTGAAAAAAAAATTCAATTTCTCGATATCATGTGTTACCATTCTATCGAAACGAACAAATAGGAAAATACAGTTGATAATTCATGTTATTGTGTAGGTCAATCGTTCCAATTTTGAAATATTTAAAGGGAAACTTTCAAGAAGTATCAGCTCAATTGCTGTTCACTTTCATTTTAATTTTTAAAACTAATAACCAGACCAATTGTTATAAAAACTATTAATGTACTGTACACAGTATTTCTAATGAACATGTGATGAAATGACAAATCAATATGAATGAAAATGACACATCAAAACACGTCATAATATATCGAAAGATAATAATGTAAGTAGTAACGGAGTTTATAATTTGTTGAATATATTTGAATATTTTTATAGCTTTTATTTAAAACATATCATATTTTACATTTTGCGTTCAAAGAGAACAAAGTATATATTCAGTTAAATATTTTGAGTTAAATATTTTGAGTAAAATGTTTAAAATTTGCTACCAGCTGTACTTTACGGAGTTTATTCTGCATTTGAGGTTAATGTGTTAATTATTCTGGTGAAAATGTGTCCTTCGTATAGTGTTTTTAGCACCAAGAGTGGTAAAGAATCGCATGATACTATCTATAGTGAAGGAAACTAAAGAAAAATCCCTGAAAGGCTCATAGGTTTTCTTAATTTGTTACCAAAATCCAATGATATAAGGCTGAATTACGCTTGACTGGCCGTTCCTAAAAAGGTTGCGATGGTGGTGTTACTTTTTAACGAGTATTTGTATTTGGCTTTCGGTTCGTTACAAATGTGACTCATTCAATGATGTGTTCAGCAGCGCGCGTCATTAGTTGTTATGGGCTCTTCGCGCGAAGGCGGACTCTGGTCAAACAGTTCTAGGTCAATACAGACAGCGGTTTTCCGTTGAATATTGATGCGAATTCCTTGGTAACACACTCTTGTGTTGATACTGGTAAATGTTGCTACGCGTCATCGGCACATTCGCGGTCATCAAGCGACCAGTTAAACACTCTGATATTCTTTAGGCATTTGTTCAGGTGCAGAATGCATATTTTTTGTTTACAAGAAAATAGTGTCATTATTTAGCCATAGTGTCATTGACGCTATCTAATACCATGAAACAGAATCGCGATTTTCCCCGTTCTTCGATACCTCACAAACGGCGCAACGTAACGCCTTGAAATATACCTTCTTTTATCTTAAATCTTTTAAAAACTGTTCCCCGTATCAGTCTTAAAAATAAAATTGCTATACCAGAAAAATCTTATAGTGGGCGACAACGCTTCAATCTAAATTTGCAGTGTAGGTCGTAATTACTAGTGATTGTAGCTGTATTGCTCAGTCGTCAGTGAGTCATTTGACATCGAATGATTCCTTATAACCAGTTCCAATGCATTGGTCTTTGACAATTGTTTGGGTTTACGTCCTGCGCGAACCAATAGAGGTGAGAGTCGTAGCGGTCTCAAGTGTCGAAAACGTCGTCATTGGACACCGAAATCGATCTTCGGCCGAAACACCGTTTGCAAATAGCAGTAGTCGGATTACAACGTACAAAAGCTTATCAATCAATCATTGACGTTATTTATTCAATTGATTTGCTACCAATTTTGGTGAAATGATCAATTTAATAGATATGACAAATCATCTAGAAAGTAGAACTAGAAAGTATGAAAGGTAGGACGGATGGCTGGACTCATTTTTCATGCACTTATTCCTAGGTGATACTGTTTTAGTCTTGTAGCTTGAGTGGGGTGTTCCCAATTGTCGCCGCTGGTGGCGCATCCCCAATGCAAGAGCTGGTTTCGAATGAGGAACCAAGATGTCCCCGACGATTTAGTGTTTAATAGTACAATGACGTTCAAGCAATGGCCGCCAGAGGTCACCTCACGTTTTAGTATGATGGGTCATAATTGCGTGTGAAAATAATTCAACCAAATGGATATTACATTCAAAACCCCATGTCAATATGAGTTTAGTTTCAATTAAATGAATATTTGTCAACATTTTTTAATAGGTTCTTGATTTATAAATCAAGAAACCTATTGCTGGTAGCTGGTTTATAAATCGCATAAAAGAGGACGCATTAGAATCTTTTATTTTCGTGTGTGCCCTTTTTCGCTGCAAAACCTGTCTCAAAATGTACTGAAATACATTGTTTGGGACATTGTTTGGGTTGGTATATCCTTCTGAGATCTCCTATTCAAAATGTAACGTTATACGTTGTCATCGAAATCAAGCGTACCATTTCTTGATCAACTGGGCAAGTGCTCACTATCTTGCAGCCACCCTGGTGCTTCTATCAAAAAAATGTAAATGGGGAAATGCTGGGCACAATTAAAAAAAAATACCCGGTGACGAGGTTCAAATTAAAACAATATATTATCTACTCAGATGTCCGTATCAATTTTGTATTTTATCTCCTGGTGCTTTTGCAATACATTGGGGGCGCGTATTGGGGAGCCAGTACCCTGGGATCGAATAAACGAGAGTCTGCACCCGGAATCGAACCTAAAGCCATCAAACTTAACCTATCCCCTCCAACCGAGCTAAATAATGGTTCGTACGTGAGGTGCGATAAGCGTTTTCGTTTAACGGGAAAATGTAACAAACACAAAACTACAAAAACCGTAAATCAAAAAATTACTATCATCGGCTTCATATCTACAATGTCAGTTACCAAGTCAGCCGGATAGTAGTTAAATTGTAATGCTCAGGTGCCTTACACGAAGCTCAATCGGGGGGAGCTTTATGTAGAGTTGGTTATAAAGGCATTCACTGCGCCACAAATGTTTTAGTTGATTAAACCAGGCGAAGATTACAATGTCAGTTACAATGTCAGTTACCAAGTCAGCCGGATAGTAGCTAAATTGTAATGCTCAGGTGCCTTACACGAAGTTCAAGCGGGGGGAGCTTTATGCAGAGTTGGTTATAAAGGCGTACAGGGCGGCCCAACATTTTTAGTTAATTTAATTAAACAACGTGAAGGTTACGATGCGCTAGTAGGGAATAAAAACTTTAAAGTCAATTTGAATAACTTATTTTTTTCGACGTGAATTATTCTCGTTTGGGTTGAAACAGAAAACAGAATAATTTCATTTTTGATTATACCGTGGTTGTGATCCCAAGAGGTTATTTGCTGGGACGCGCCTTACAGAATAGCAGGGCGGATTCCTTCTTTTTATTTGTGACAATGTTGTATTTTCGGTTAATAATCGATGATCCGAAGACAAGAGTAGTCTCCGTGTCTGTCAACTACCACTGCGTCTCAAGGCAGCATCGGGAATCGATAGCCCAGTTCCCAACGCTGCGGCCGATAGGACAAACGGGGGAAGATGAACTGCATCCAAACCTAGCATAATCGAAGTTTACTATAGAATCTTTCCATTCCCGTGTCAAACTCCTTGGAAATTTAGAAAGATGCCTTGTGAATTTAGAGCGACTGGCTTGTTTATAAATCAAGGTGTGAGGTAATGCAATAATCGATAAATAAAGTAGTTGAATTGGGATAAATGAGGCATCTTGAACACAATTAAGCGTAAGGCGTGAAACAGTATCCAGGTAACTATCTTGTTACCTGTACAGATGCTATGCCAATAACATGATATTAGATAGTTTTATGTAACGTTAAAGTGCTGGACGAAAATGGAGAGATATATAATCAAGATATCACCTAACCATATTTCGGCCATAACGCTGTCTATGTGTCACTAACATTATAAATATGAGGAAGAAAATAATCGATCACAGAATTTCTTTAATTGGGGTGCAGAATACCTATTAACAGGTTTTACGAAAATAATCAAATATGTTGTTAGCACATTTTTATGACACTTTTTAAAATAAACTTATGAAGAGTAATAATATTGCTTCCTGCGTTCTTCGTTTGAGTATCTCGCTCAGCAATTGAAATGGCTGTGTTTCCAAGTTTCAAAGTTTGTCGGAGTTCCAGGAAGTGAATTATTCAGGTACAACACATTTCGCCATTTGGTAGGTGGCGGAAGGTTGCAATTATCTCCGCTGGTGACGCTTACTCAACCAAATCTCAATTCAATGTCAGGAGCGCTGGAAACGCTTAGCGTCCATCAAAACAATTAACAATTGGTATCGATTCTTTTTTTCAATCATCGACCAACGACAACTGAAACGAACCAGCTGATTTTCTGGAACTCCATCATTCAGACGCTATGCAATACTCTACATAGTCAGGCGTATTGTAATCGAGCAGCTGCCCCCGATATATTGGCAATCACACAATGCAGCAATGCAATGTTGAAAAGCGAGATAGGAATCACACTTGTGCCTTGGCAGGGATCGCAATTGCAGCGATTGACGACGGCCACCGACCGCTCCCGCTACCTGACTTTGTGCGTGGATTCTAGTTTCGAGTAACGGAACGTGGCGCCACATGTGCTGTGCCCAATGCCCAATTCCAGCGAATGGCGCCACTCTCATCACGACGCGCCCATATTTATTTACGCAGTGAGTTAGACGCACTCACTGCGTATCACGCACTGTGTCGCGTTAAATACCTTTTTGCTGGAGCCCAAATGCTCGCTCGCAAAAGTCAATAAATCAATTAGCGGACGACGCCTAATTATAGGATACCGGGGGCGGGATAACCTGTTGTAAAGCTATTAGTTCGGCTCAGTCGCATCTGGGTAACTGGGGCTGGCAATAATTCTGTCATTGCAAATACGAAATGCACATATGTATTCGCTCGGGTTCGATGATGTCAGTCGATATTGTCACGCCAATCGCGAGATGGGTAATGCAAAATGTTCAGACAAAAATCTATATACTTGTATTTGTTACGATACATGAATTCGGCATTGTAGAATACCGGATAGGTGAGATACATGTAGGTGAATGCGTGACAGATTAGGTATATGGCCTCCTGAGATCCACAACAAACACAAATAAGAAATGGGTGCAACCATGTCCATGTCGGAACTATCCCAACACTAAGATTAGCAGCTCTCAGACCAATATATTTCAATTCAAAGCATCGAAGTTTGGCTCTTTTGCGCTAACATGTATTCATTAAACCCATTCAAAAATTGCCAACAAGTACTCCGACTGTTCAAGAAGCAAATTAAAAAGCCAACAGAGCTGACAACAAATTATTAATGTTTAATTATTCTCATTGAACCGAATTTATTTTCAAGTATTTCATTACTTTCATCATTTTATTCCTTTCATCATTTTATTCCTTGGCAGTGTGTACTATCAGCATCATTTCAAAATAGAAATGGTTTGAAGTCCGTGTTGGGACATCGAACCAGATAGAAAGAGAAATGCTTAGTGAGATATTAAGATCACTAGGCCTATGAATAGCTAGGCATACCAAATTCGGGCCAGGTTTTGGTTCATGGCATAGTATTATATTTTATTTTATTCAAACACTGCTGGATCGTGGCGATGTAATTCTTTCGATAGTACCCCGGTCATGGTTTTTAAAATCACAATTGAAATCACAACTCGTACGAAATTGCATATAATTGTAAGGTCTCTGGAGGACTTGATATTCGATAGTCAAGAATGGATGGCGCTGAAATAGTGAATGTTTTATGAACTGGACAATTCCTCGTACACAATATATTCAGAAATATGTGTACACAGCGATCGAGTGTCACCCAGTCGCATTTTGGATGACTAGGGGTTCTACGCTGATGTCACGCCATTTGCCATACTCCCACGCAAGACACGGAATCCAATTATAGGACATTAAACTTCCATTCCTCCAATGCGACCCAAATGAGAAAGGGTGACACAGGGGCCAGGGAAATTGGAACCCTTATTAGTCAGAGGTCAACATGGGGGAAACCTGCATTTGCGGGCAAGTCTATCTTTCAATTTGCAGTTAAATTCCAGATGCGCATAATTTCAGTTCCAGTATCACCCACGAACCATTTACAGTGTACATGTTAATGAATGTGTTTCTAACGATAATTCTTAGTACCGTGGCAAGCAAAATCGTATACTAAAGTGTACTAACACAATATTTGAATCATCACATTCTTATAATATATTGTTACCTAGAGATATATACTCAAGCACGAACGCATAGTCTTATCTTATTATGATGAAGAAGTTAACAAATTATGCGCATAATTATTGTAATTGTTTCTACATAAATGTAAATGAATTTCATTTTGATAAAGTCTATATTAATGGCTATAAATATTCATGAAAAATATGGCATGTTACAGAATGAGGGCAAGTAAACTGCTGCGAGGTGCCCAGTATTGTAGGCGTATGCATTGGCGTGCGTGTTGGGAAACATATTTTTCTGTATGTGCTCAATACCTTACTTTTTTATTTTTGTATTGCAGATGAAATTCGAATTGAACGAGCAGATTTTGGAGCAGTTCCTCATACTGCAACGCGAAATCATGCTCTACGAAAATCGTCACATTCCGGAAACGCTGCAAGTACGTCGAGATCAGATGTCACAACTAAAAAGAAACCTAAAAAAAATGGAGGACGAATTCTCCAAGCTGGCTAGAGAATTGTACGTAAACCGTAATCGGTGCTCCCTTTCTGAATATTAACTCTCTAATATAAAAACTACAGTACTCAGTGTTTTTTTAGGGATTTTTACTAAAAAATATGAGCTAAATAGCGAGTAATTTTTATGAGATGTTGACTTATCTCGTGGTCGCCTGTATCGTGAAATTTAGGACACTCGACAAAGGAAACCACAACTATCGTGGAGATCGTAGCGTGAGAGGGTTTTTAATGGGACAGGAGAAATATGATGATCTTGCTGCCTACGAAAAAGCAGATCATTTGGCAGCGTTGAACAGACAGGTAAGTAAATTATTGGATGGACAGACACGAAAAACGGAGAGAACAAGTTTGTTTGTAACATTTATTAGATTTTGATTTAATAGGACAACTCTTCTATATTAGATTTCTGTTAACGAATTATTTTTTAAAGTCGCGTTGTTGGTCTTGTCTTGTAGGAAATTTTAAGAAAAGAAATCGACGGTACGAAACATCACGTTTTGGAATTACAACAGGAGATTGACATTCTGGAAGAGGATATGAGTGATCTCAGCGAACTTTACGGGAACGACGATAGATTGTTAGGTAAAAACAATTTTTCGTTCAAATACAACTGGTCGCAGTTGTCTTAGACCTGACTAGTGGCGCGATGCTCCAGGGTTTTAGTTCCGGCGAAGGCATTATTTGTGTTCAACTCACTCAATTATAAGAGAACATAGAGAATAACCATCCCTTGATTAATAGGCATTATTGTTATTGAATTATAATGAAAAATAAAACTTGAAACGAAACAAATTAGTCAGCAATAATAAGGCATACGAATCGAGCGATGTCTTGCGCGCATTTGTTATCCTGTGATTTAATCACTTTCTTGAACACTGCGACGGAAGAAAATAAATACCGACCATCAGAAAAAATCAAAACCCATTTATGTATACTCTGTATCTCGCTTAGAAATTATATTCGACGGAAAGTATGGAAGTGTGAAAGAAAACAAATTGGAGGACGAGTTGGATCTCTTGGAACTACAATTACAGAAGGTTGAGGAAGCCAACTTCAAATGGCGTCAAGCTCAAGTCATGGTGGAGTACGCGTGCAAACAGATTGGAACAGCCGTGGAGAAGTGGGAAGACATCATGGCAGCATCGTCCAAGTAAGTGACAAATAATGTTTTTTTAATAATTTTTTGCAAAGCAACCGAATCTTTTGGCACCCTCAGCTAAATTTTAATGTATTATAACTACAGTATATATTAAAAAAACGAAACCGATTCAAATTTAAAATTAAAATAGGAAAACGTTTGTCAAATAGAAGGACATTTGGTATACATTTTGGTAGTAGCCTGGCTTTAAATTGCCTCCGTGCACGTACGTACGTGACGTCATCATTCGCATTCTTCAAATCCAAAATCGTGTTCACGAAAGAGGAACAATTTTCATTTTGGGTCAGTAAAATTTCATTAGGCAGCATTAAAATTTCACAATTGTAAGATCAACTGTGAGTCCACTATTTTATTTATTCATCCAACAATGCGTTTGGCTCTTCTTTGGTGAACTTGATTTCGGATTTGAAGAATTCACATGATGACGACACGGAGTTGCATGTGCACACGAAGGTCATTCAAAAATGAAACTATTACCAACCACTGTGCCAAATTTCATTCCATTTAAATTTGGATCGTTCCATTTTTGTAATACATCCTGTACATTTTTTTAAAAGCGCTATGGAATCGAAATACAAGTTGGCCGAAGAAACCAGAAATAATCTCATAGCTGCCGGACAGAACCTACAAGGAGCTCAACGCTATTTGCCACACATTCGATTTCCTTACTGCACTCCCGAAGAAGTCACCATGCTCAATAAGGTAAAAGTGAAATAAGAAATTCGAGATTAGAAAATTTAAATTATTTGTGAGCAAATATTATTATGAAAAATGACTTTGGTTTATTAGTTAATAATGCCAAATTTTGTTTAATCTGTGTTATGAATTTTATTTAAACAGGGTAGAGTTAAAAACCGACGTTGCCTTTGTTATGAAATAGTTTGCATAAATAAATCACAAAGTTCTCGCATTTTGAATACTGACAGGGAATTGAGTGTTCATTCAGTGTTACTGATCATCGAGTGTTGCAACGACAGTGTAACAGTGACATTAGTAATTAATTTGAGGAAGAAACAAATTCGTAATATCAATTAATTTGTACACAAGAAATTCCATTATTTGGCTTTAATGAAGTATGCTATAGTTGTGGGTTTTCTGAAATACTACGTCAATGTAATACTAGTTGCAATCTAATTTGAAATTTGACAGGCCACATCCTACGTGTTCACAGACATGCAGGCCAAAGCCAGACAAGGTCACGCGCTGGACTGCTACGTGGCAGCGCACAAGAGAGCCGCCGCGCTGCTACAATGGTTTAATGAGGTATGGTCAAAGCGTTCGGTCAAATGCATTTGTCATTTCTATACATAACAATGGATACCTATGAATTAAATCGGACTAGAAGCCCGACACGCCAAATGCAGTACTGGAATCACAATCACAATAACTGAGAAATTTGTATCTTAAAATTTTGTTATTAAACATTACCCGATTGCCAATAATTGATGGATATTATGCACTGATGGTTTAGCCAAATGGTTCAACTATTGAATACAAATGGAAAATACTTGTACACTCATATACATATTTTTTAAAATTGCGTTCAATGTGTTTTTATCTAAGACAATCAACGTGGCCATCAAGAAAGATTTGATGCAAGTCAAAGAAAAGACTAAAAAGACGGCGAAAGACCTGCGAAAGGAGAGAGTGGAGCTGATTCGAGTTAGAGTCAAAGAGGTTTATCACAAGAACATAGAAGTTGGTTCTGCCGGTAAGAATATGATTAAAAACATTATTGTGAAATTATTTTATAATCTTTGCACCACACATTCAGCAATTGTATCATCTTTAATCGATAGATATCGATATGGACAACGAATCAGAACTGGACGTCAACATACCTGGCCATGACAAACATCGAAATATGTCCGGTCATAGCGCGGCCGTGGTAATTAATTGGATAATCTTTGTTTTATTCGTTTTTTTATATAATTTAATATACAGTGTATATAATATATATAATAAAATAATTACTAAAAAAATAAAAATAGCTAAAAAAAAGTCCAGAAAACGTTGCATACCTTTGCAACCAAAGGTGTTTTTCACTCATAGAAAAGAGAGCACTTACCTTTCCCATCTTCGCTTATCTGATCGGAGGTTACACAGATTTCCAGAAGGATGATGCGACTTTTTGTTTTACAGCACCGAAATATTTTCGTATTGCTAATTATGTATCAAACCATTTTATTGCAGAGAGGTAGCTATAGCGACCTGAACTACATGAGCGTTCCGAATGCTCCATCGCCACTTCCGAAAGAGGAACTGGCACGTCTGCCCTCAAGGGAAGAGCTATTTGGTAAGAACACATTCATTCTTACAGATTCTCTCGCATGTCATAATTACATCAATATTTCTTGATCTTGATTCTAGAAAGAGGCATAAGGAGATTGTACCAAATCGTTTTTTTTAGGAATGATAATTTTTTATATACTTTAGTACAGTCTAATTTTTACCCTTAGCATAAAGGATGTCTCTATTTCAAATGCCTTCAATTATTCGTAAACATCCTAATCTCTTTTTGTAATAATTCATCAGTACAAACGAAGACTACTTGAGCACATATTTTTAAATCTTTTTGCGCTTGCGTTTATTTATTCTGGTATTGTCATCACGCAGGTCGAATGGAGGACATCAAGTTGGAGCACGAGCGTCACATGGCCAAGGCAAATCACGACATGAAGAACAACAAGAACAAGCCGGGCGAGAACGGAGTGAACGGCGTCAAAGTCAGCGAGCGGAGGGCGCGTCGTGCCCGCATGCAGCAGGGGACGCCCAAACATCGGCCGCACTCGGGCAGCAACGGCACCACCAACCACCACCACAACAATCACCACAGTAATCATCGCCAACCGGGAAACAACAACGTCCGGCTTCCCCATGAGGTAGATCGTTTGGAGGAGATGGACGGCGAGGTCATCGTCGACAAGGCTCTGAAGAGGGTGGACAGACTCAAGTAATAGAACAGGAACGTGTGTCGGTAGAGGAAAAGAAAAAAAAGAGGGGTGAAATTATTTTTATGGAATGGGGCGAGGGCGCCGCATAATTCTTTATTTAGGGAGTTGACGATCGATTGATGAGATAATCTGCTAGCGAGAAAAATGGTTTACTTCCGGTGCAGTGACTGATTCTTTGCCAAACTTTCAAAATCTCTTTGAGAAATTTTCTTTTTAACACAAATTTGATAGTGATGTATACTTTGATATTTGTTGCACCAATTGTATTTTGAAAATGTGGAATTACTTGCATAGGTCTTTGTAAAGTTTGCAAATATTTGAAATCACTTTCGCAAGTATCATATTTCATAAGTAGGCATTGGTCAGAGAACTGACTGATGATGCGATGGTCCCGAGATAGATTTTAGTTTCATGGTGTGTTTCTTGGTGCTTAAACAAAGGGGAGCGCAAAATATTGAAAAATAATTTTATTTAATATCTGATTGATTGTGCTAATTATGGGCATACTATATCAGACAAGAGCTTACATGTGTACGAGCATTAAATCAAATGAATGCACAAATCAATCAAGCAGATCAAATCAATTTCAAATTTGGTATCATAGTTAAATCATCTGCGTATCCGGTCTGACTCAATTCCATATATGGTCGTCACTGCTCTAGAAGACAGTCATTTTTGCTTACGATTAGAAGGACCCATGGCAATACCGCAATGTTTTTAATAACTACAACGCGCGAATCCACTCTAATGGGAACAGATAATTATTGATACTTACACTTTTGATATGAAAACGAATAATGCATGTTGTACAGCAGTGTTGGACTCGACGTTTCGACGAAATCTTTAAATGGTTTTTAATCGCAATTTGTTTGTTACTTTATGCATGTGTTCCTAAGCCGCAGATGAATTTCTTGGTGGAGCAAGAATTTCGGGGGTCACCGGAATGAGGGCGGCTGATAAGCAGTAGATGCGGCGGATCGAGCGGTAGACAGGGGAAGGGAAATAGGCATAGGCAATTAACGTAGCATTTAATAAGAAGGGTCCCTTGTCGCTCATGAACGACTACAGTAGATGCAGGAGGGCATGCTGTTAGTGGTATTAACTAATGCAGTGCAGCAGTGCTTTTACCACGGGAGCGTCTGTTGTACTAGCAAAACGCGTAGCTGCCCATGAGATGGCAAATTGTAAAGCATCGGTGTGTGGCTTGATTGCCTGTCACGAGGGCAGCAACGCATTTAAAATGAATGCACGCACGTCTAACGAGGATTGAGGCGCGCTGCAGTTTTCTGCAAATTACCGGAAGATTTTAATCCCTTCCTGAATTAAATTTTTATGCTTAGACCAACCATTCTTGGATAAAATTATCTCCTAAATTTTCTAATATGCTGATTTTGTTGATAATTGAATTAGGTCATATCATCTATTCAACAATCTGATTTACTGTTTTAGCGGAATAACGAAGAATGACGAAGAATTGGGGATTATTCCATTTATGATACTTCAACGAAACCGAAACTTCCGAGTTTTTATTTCGGATAAGCAGCAATTGATAATGATCTATCAATACTTTATTTGAAACTAACTGTAGTTAACTGGTTGGAAATCATTTCAATTATTAACTGTATCTCGTAGCATTTGATGATACCTTAGACTTTATTTATTTAGACTTAGACTTTTTATTTTATTTTATTATTTTATTATCGCTCAATCAGTTGCATCAAATTGCTTATTACTCGTGCTCATTTCAGTGACCACAATTTAAATTACCGAATTATTGAACAAATCAGATGATCCGTCGCAAATGTCATTTTCCAGGAATTCACATGAGACGTAGGAACAGAATGCGTTGATGCATGAAGCACACAACCGGTTTTTTTAATGAGAAAAGCGATCACCTATTTCTTATCTGTGCATAATATACACGGAATTTTCAGGATTGTGACGTTTCCATAAATTTCAAGCTTGGTTCTGCAAACGTCATACTCGTTGAATAATATTTTGTGAAGTTTATGGGTTGAACATTAAAAAAATGCTCAATATACATTTTATTAAGTGATTTCATATTATGATTATGCTTAGTGCAAACAAATTATACGGTATTTGTTTTGAGTTGGTACAAGGCATTTACATTTTAATCAGAGATGGTGGATTCGGTCACCCAGACGTCCTAAAATTCTTTCTCATTTACATTTTAGTTCCAAATTTCATTCGGTAAACGGTTATCATGTGTGGACGGTGTTTCTGGCTTTCAGCACATTCCATATCTGGATTTCCTGAGGTGTTTTGGGATAATTTGATAAGTGTTTTTGGCTTCATTAATGAACACAATCCTATTATATTTGTACCGTCCGGCGCTGTCCCTGACATTGAAAATTTTCTCAGAGAAGTACTTTTTCAAATCGCGTTAAACACGAGTGCTAATTCAGTTTAATGTCACCTGGTCTGACTAATACAAAATTTTCCATTCTTGTGGATTCTCCCGCCATGGTTGTGATACAACCGCAGTTGAGCTCATTAAAAACTTAAATCCTAAAACAAAAAGAAAACATCATTAAATGTGCCTAGAAAATTATAAAACAAAGACGATGGAGTGGAGACCGTTGGTGATGAACATTCATAAAAAGTAGGAGATTGTTGGATAACAATCAGAAACGGGAAACGAGCGCAGATTAAACGATTAATTTAATTTGGAATTATGTTGAAAATAAAATATTTTCAATGATGATGCTAAAATTACGTTCGTACTTTGACATTGGTATTATTTTATTTATTTTAATAATGACCTATTTTTTATTTAATTTAATAGATTTCTGAATGTTTGTTCTGTAGTATATGTTTTTCAGGCAAAACGATCAGAATTCGGTAAAATTCCGAACCCAATTAAAATATTCTGGGCTACGATTGTACTTGAACAAAGTACGGCGCTGCAATCGTCAATATCATCTACTAAAACTAGGCTGGTATGGCAGTGATAAAGCTCGAAGGATTCCTGATTTCCAACATTTTGCCGACGTCATCCAGAAACACAGATAAGCGTTGATTGACGATGCACATATACGAGTACGCTGTACCTGCAAAACGTAGGTGCATTCCGCACTCCCCTTAGCGATCGCAGCGCCGCGCGCGTTCAATTACAAACGTTTACGGTGTAATATGTTATTATGTGGGGAAATTCTATCTGGCTGCCTCAAAACATTAAATCGCTGGTCGAATTGTAGCAAATATTCTGTTCTGTGGCGCCTCGTTATACGCTGTCCTGCTGCTGGCTCTGCCGGAAATTGTTTCGTAAATTCACATCGACGTGCCTTATCTTTATAATAACAACTGTATCGAAGTATGAACGGTGCAAACACCAACTAACTAACTATAAGTGTATATGTATGAAATATATAAAATGCGGTTTTGTGTAATTTTATTTGTGAATTTGCACCGTTCTTTTGGGTTGAATTAAATACTAATAAACCGTTGTTTTTGGTGTTCAGCTACTTGCTTGCAAATTGTAACCGTGACGTATATCATACTTTACATGTCCGTATTATGCCTCACGAATATTAAGCAATCGTAATGATCTCAAAATTAGCGATCTAAATGTTTGCAAGAAAGAAAGTCATTTACGTACCACGAGACTGCTACGATGTCATCAAGAGTTGCTGAATAAAACCCTTTTTATTTCACTCAAATATCAAAAACAGATTTTAAATCAGTTTCCAACCTAAAAAAATGCATAACAAAAAGGGGGAGAAATTTAAATAAGCCTTCTGACTCATGGCTGAAGTTCCAATGGATCAGGATTGTTAAAAAGCTTCAGCACCATGAGGGGTACAGAACGCCTGTAGTGCGGTTGACTCCAATTGGAACAAATATATATACAGAGTATATACCGTTTAATACAAAGACACATTAAATAAAGATTTTTCATTTTCTGTTTTGAATTCGAAGCCCTCAAAAACAGGAAGACTGCGCTCTCTTAGACTTCTGACACAGACAGCAAAGTCACTACAAACAACCAAGAAGTAAGGAGAAAAAGGACACGATTGACCTTCCATACATTCCACAAGTTCATCATCATTAACGAACTACATATTGAAATAGTTGCATATGGCATTTTATTGGTAGATATTGATCTACTTTCACTTGCATTTACTTATAAAAAAACAAGGAACTATTCAATGAGCTATTGTAGCCAGTTTGGCGCTTTGGAATTTATTCCAGACCATTTTTAATCGTCAATTTATTTTAATTTAATGGTAGAAATTCATCCATTTTGAGTTTATCTCAGTAATAGCAACCCCTCATGAAAATATTAAAATCAGTTACCAAAACGAATTTGGCGCTCCGGAATGTATTCCAGCACTTCCAGTAAAAACCTTTTGTTTCTCAATTGGACAAAAAAACGAGTAACACAACAATTAAATTCACCGCCTCGTATAAGAAGATTTATATAAAGGTTTGCTAATTAATACACGTAATCAATAAAGCGCAAGTCATCAACAAACGCAAAACTGTGCACTGGGGAAAATCAGCGACATCACTAGTTGCAGACATCATTGGTTGGCTGATTACTACTCCAAACAATGTGGTGCGAGAATTTATCAAAAACAGTGCGAACGTGTTTCGCACGTGCATTTTTACGTCTCTGTTTTTCACGCTTTGATAATGCGCACAATTTTCGATTAGGCCTAATATTATTTTTTGTTTAAAATTGTCTGAAATTAGCTTCGCACGTCGGTTTCCTGTTCAATCATACGAATAGATAAATTGAATGGGCTTCAGAAGCAAAGAGCCGTTAAATTCTCGATTATTTGATGCAAATCACGTTGGCATTGGTAATAGTCTACGTGTGGTTGAATTTCGTCTCTGAAGCTGACTACCAGGGTATTATCACAAAGGAAGGACACTTGAACCGACCTTTTCTTACATTCACCCTTTGATCGTGATCATTCAACCTTGGTCACTTGTGCTTGAATAACGATTACATTTTCATATCTTATAACATTTACATTTGAAACAGACGATTGATATCGTTGGTTTCTTAGGCATTCTATATAATTCCAATTTATATTTTGTACACCGTTTTAGAAATGACAGTTTCGTTCGCTTTTACATCATAATTGTTATTCAGTAAGTAACTGACATAATATTTATGTCTATAAACTTCCAGAAAGCGGCTGTCAAATGGGACACACGAACTTTACATCGTGCACTCATCAAACTAACACCGTAAGTGAAATTGCATTAATTGAAACAAAAAATATATATATATTCTGTTTTTTAAATTTCAAATTCATTGCAAAAATAGTTGATTCAATGATTCCGATACTCCAGTCAAGCTTGCGTTACCTGTGAAACAATATTAAGAAGAAGTCTGTCCAATTTATAAATTAGGGAAAAAAGTCTGATTCAAATAACTACAACCTCAGTTGTCAAAAATTATTAGAACATATATTTTCCAATGTTACGAAGCATATTGATAGAAACCATGGCACATAACATGGACTTATGAAGGGACGTTCTTGTGAATCACAGCTTGTCCTTCTCACCCATGACCTTCAGAAATTCTTAGATGGACGTATACAGCACGATATGATTTTCTTAGATTTTCGCAAAGCTTTTGACACAATCCCTCATCAACGATTATTAGCTAAAGCGAATGGTTATAATATTAGTACTGAGGTTTTAGACTGGATAGCAGCATTTTTAAGTAATAGAAAACAACAAGTTGTTGTTTCAGGTGTCCACTCTGAATGGATTTATGTGACCTCAGGAGTGCCCCAAAGGCAGTGTTTTGGGAACTCTTTTGTTCCTGTTGTATATCAATGATATACATAAAATAAGTGTTGGAAACACGCCGAGACAGAAGTAGATTAAATGAAAACTTATAAAATATTTCCGAAACTGGAAGCA
>JAQGBY010003685.1:0-18520 GCA_034698785.1 Mycogona germanica | reverse complement strand
GCCTAAGCACCATGAGGGGGACGTAAGGCCTGTAGTGCGGTTGACTACAGTTGATTAAAACTAAAAAAAAAAAAAAAAATGTCAATAAGTTACCAACGGTTTGGGTCCCTCGATTTCGGACACCTCGCACACGATGACGAAATCTGAGGAGCAGGAACGGTTCACCACCGCCCGATTGTTGACGGACGCGTCGCCGTACGTGTCAGGAATGTCGGCCGACAGCCAATTGAGCGCGTCGTTGTAGTATGAGGGCATGCTATCATTGCTACCCCACGACTGGTTGTAGGCGGTGGTCTCCACGTAGGCGCCATACATTGCGCTGGCCCGCTGCAGACGCTTCTACGAAAGGAATAAAAAATAAAAATAAGCCACGTCACTAAACTGACCTCTGTGTCGTTAAATACTGCCCATCCCGGTAGCGGTTGGCGCGTCTGCCTACGGATCGAGGGTTAGTTGTCGAGATTGTCTGAACCCGTAAAAGTGATCCGCCAACTGGCTACATACGGGCCGATGGGTAGACCACGTGACGGAGTCATATTAACAACCCGTTACAAATACAATAAAAAGTCAAATAAAATACGTCAAACATGACAAGACGCGACTGGAGGAAAGGTTAAAGAGATAACCATCTCTTCCTCTCGGCGCACCGTGCAGCCACATTTTTGGCCTAGACCAATGCCCGGTTGGCAAATTGCTTAAGCGATTTTTGTCTTGATGGCGTGAGAACGTATAATGAAGCCGACAAGACGTGAGTGACAATGTAGACAGATTACAGGAAAGGCGGCTTGCTGGAAACTAAATTAAGCCAACTCCTCCAGTACCCCGGGATCGAAATTTTCAAGAGCCCCGCCGGGAATCGACTCGTCGTAACCCAGTCGGTATTGCGACTGACTGGCTCGGCTGTTCCGGGTTCGATTCCCGGCGCGGGCTCTCGATTATTCGATCCCGGGGTACTGGTGAAAATGTGCCTCTCACATAGTGCCTAAGCATTGAGAGGGGTACAGAAACTCCTGTTGTGGTATACACAAGACCATCCCGCTTTCAATTTTTGATGTTAAACAACATCGACTATAGTAGTCTTTGACTAAAGTAGTGAGGAGCGTTCAGGCCGACAATGTAATTGATATTTAATGAATAGGAATTTTAAAAAACTCCTACTTCAACACTAATAAAATAGTATACAGTAATCACATTATTTTTCGCCACACCCTCCAAACTAACATTTTTAGGGTACGCTTATTGAAACGAATGATTTCTGGAGCTCGCCGCGCAAAGCATAATACATTTTATATTAAACCAACCAAAATAACTTACACTGAAACATTTAAATTATTCTTACATACCCTTTTGCTGCGACAGTACCAAGAAATAACGGAATGCATTGTAAGGCAACCATGAGTGTCGCAACAAATGCGGCTACGGGGGAAGCGGGCACAGTATCGATTTGAATGAACAGCTAAGACGACGTTCTTGGTCGCTCTTGGTGGTCTTATCTTAGACTTACAAGAAAGCGGGTCACCACTGTCGATTAGACAAGGCAGGTGAACAGTGTCTTTGACGCCCTGTGCAAGATTAACAATCTGTGCACCACTTTCACCAAGGTTTAAAAAATAATTGATCTTATGAAAATCACATATTTCAAATTTGCATTAAAATTAATATTTGATTGAGAAAATAACAATTCATTTCAATCAAAATCCGAATTTCTCTTGACAGCAGCCCAAAATTTCATGAAAATTGAAAAATAACTTGGTTCTGAATTAATGACTAACGGAATGGCAAATTCAACAATATTATTCTCCTAAAATTCAGTGAGAAATGGCATATTTCATAATTTTTTGCCGCGATTCCTAAATAATACACTCATTTTTGGGGGTTGTTGAGGCAGTCTTTTGGAGCACAACTCTAAACTATAAATATATTTAAATTTATGGTTGAGTTGTAATAAAGTCCAGCTTAGCAACATCGAAATAAATTTTGGTGGTAACTTGACTCCAGTTTTTGCACGACTGTTTGACTTAAATGCTAAGGGGCTATGCCCATGTGCAAAGAGCAAAGCCGATAACGAACGATATTTAGGCTAACGCGTGTCAATACGAGTGAAGGGCGATAACGGCACTTTTAATCTTGACAAATAAATGTTATGTTTGCTCGATAGAGGCAAATCTGGTAATTCACACGACTAGACGTGGGAACAATTATCTGTAGCACTACAGGCTAGCCTGTAGCGAACAACACTACGTTAGATTCTGCACCCTTACTCGGTGATTCAACACACAATCTGAGGAAATTCGATAGTTTCAGCTAGAGACCAATCTAACCATATAAAGTTTTACGTAGAAGCAAGCAAAGTTATTAGGTATATTAAAAGGATGAAAATCTGCTCTACATTCTGGATGCCAATTTTATTTTATCGAATTTAAAATTTCGAAACCGGAAAATGTTATTACAATACTTTCTAAACTAATGAATTTTTGCTTTTCGTTTGTTACCTTTGTCAGAGGTTATTCAAAAATATTGTGAATGTGCCCAACATTTTCCCAGTTTTATTTGTGTTATTCAAAATGTTTCAACGTTTTGTCCCAATGGCTGGATTTATACGCGCTTAAAAATTATTCCTTGTTTTACAAATAGTTATTTTACGTGAAGCCAACAAATTAAAACTGTTAATCAAGCTAGGATGCCGCATAATAGACCAACAATATTGTTCTTGATACCACTGTCAATCGAATTGTAAACAGTGAAGAACACAAAATCACAACAAAATGAAATGCCAAAAGTGACGATTTTGGAAACAAGTACCACGTTGCACATAGTAACTTTGAGATTGGATAGTAGACCTAAAGATGGAAACACCAAACACTGAGAAAGCAAGCCACTCTGAAGCTTGAAAGGTTGCTCAATTTAAAGTGATATCTCACCAAAAGCACTAAATGCTCACCAGAAAATAATATTACCAAATATTGCGGCCACAAAACTTTGCTATCGCTGGCAAAATCAACAAACGATCCCCAATCGCCATTTTCATTCCTCGAAAAGCCAAAGATCCAATTACAATCGAATACGGTTAGCGTCGATATTTAGTTGCTGTAGTGAAATCCATCCAAAGGAAATTACCAGATACAATTCGGAAAGTTTAACGCCATAACATTCCAATTACAATCGAACAACATCGGGGACAGCAGACCAATCAACAGCTGCCTACTGAATAGCACACTCCAAATAGCCAATCACAGAGCTTGCGAGCGTTGTTAGGCCGACGCAGGAAACGGAAGTTTTACGGCAGCCATCTTGGTCCATGTGCTTCTAGCCGAGTCGAGTCGTGTGAAATGTGTGGTGTTGTGATTTTTGACAGATAGGCTTGTATATTTATTTTGTAATCAACATGTTTGCTTGTGAGGAGGAAAGGACAAACTTGCAATGCTATTGCGGAACGACCGATCGAGAATCACTCGAGTGCAGCCTGCAATGTCGAAAGTGCAAAAAACTGTTTCATCTAGGTGATAAAGCACTCCATAGTGTCATCAACTATATCTTGTCAGCCCTCTAGAAAGTGTCCAGAGACGTGCTGTCACATCTTGCGTGACTACATCCATGACACATGTATCATAAAGGCAGTCACTGCCCTAAGGCTTTCCCTACTTTCTACACGAAGTGTAGTCTGTAATTTGTCTGTAAACATCTTTATTGTGTGGCATTGAATTTTAAAAAAATGTAGGACTTGTAGGGGAGATTGAAATTGTCCAGCGAAGACCTGCGAGATTTGTTAGCTGTAGATTTGGAAGAACTGACGGTGTCGCAGACATGCTGCCAATATTAGGATGGGAGACACTAGGAGATCTTAGGAAAGCGATCAATATTGGGTTGTTGATTGGCATCCTGAAGGGAGATTGTAATGTCATATTGGGGAAATTGTGAGTCCGACTTCTACCAGAAGTATGCAATAGAAGAAGGGGTCACGCTAGAATGGTCAACGACCTTCAATGTACATCTGGCTTATAGTTTAACTCCCATTTCCCTAGAGTGGAATAACCCGAGAGGGTCTCAGATCCAGAGCCTGTTAAAATAAGTCAAATCGTGTCCCCAATTAGTCTTTCGACACCCGCCACTGGCCCCTCTTTTGGGGGCTGCTTTCGGGTACAAATTGTAATGTGTGGACTAGGTGGCAGAATTTCATACAAGACATCTTAAGCGCAGTGTTAAATGCAGTTTTAATTAACAGTACATTCATTGCATTCAATGTAGTTGTATACAGTACATTTACGCACATGTAATAATTGCTTTCGTGGTAATAAAATGTATGTCGTGGTGACACAGTTTACAATGACGTTTTCCCTCATTAATTTTTAATCTATATATATGGTCCATTTCTTATAGAATGCCTAATGAATGGAAAACCGTCACCTTTGGAAGGCGACACCTTCTTCGACTTTACGTGCAGTTATTGCAGCGAAACTGGCACAGAACAGAGCTGTAGAATCAAATTCCAATGGTACATGTATTGACCCATCACATATATTCTCCCTCACCATATAGTTGATCAGTAATTATAGTGACGACCGATGTCTTACTAAATCTGTGAATCGTGTCAATTTTGTTGTACATTTCAGGAACGAGGTGGTAATATTGGCTCTCTACAATTTGCAACTGAAGGGCGGAGGCAAATGCGGTTACTTTCGTTGGCGGGAACATATTTGCACCTTCATCGATAAAAACTGGACCACGCTGTTTGGATTTGCCAAGTGATTACAAAATGCAAAATATTTCATTTGTTTGGGAGCGTTTATTTCACTTTCGTTAGATGTTGAGAGGCTGCCACCCAAGTCCAATAAAGCAGGGAGTTTATTATTGATGTCTGGTCGAAGGAATTGGGGAAATTATTTGGCAATTTTCAGAGGAATTCAGACGCACTCTTTTATTTTATTGTTCGCAGAAAGAAAACGTCTACGTGGCATGGAACAGTGGCCGGCACTCTGTCGGCTGGATGTTCCAAATATTTTCAATCCGGAGTGAAGACACTCAAGGAAACTGGATGGTGGACTCTTATGAAGAGCCGACCGCCGATTCGTAGAGACCCAGGTACAAAATATTGTCAATCAAAATATTGTCAATTTTCACGAATTTTTGTACTCAAACTAAATATCGTACGACCCGTCGTGGCGCAGTTGGTTTATGACGGACTGTTGTTCGGCGGTCCCGGGTTCGATTCCCGGTGCGGGCTTTGGCCCGGGGTACAGGTGAAAACGTGCCCCTCACAAAAGTGCCTAAGCACTGAGAGGGGTACAGAATCTTCCTGTTGTGACCCGTCACTTCAGTGAATTAAAAAAAAAAAAAATAGTCAACGCAATCAATATTTGTAGAGTTGTGCAACGCAAGTGGACATCGTGTTCAACGCAAAGCTCAAGCCAAAGTTAGTCACAAACGTGAGATTGATGATAGTCAGAGGCCAAGTGCGAGTACCAGCGATCCCATCATTCAAGTAAGTGTAGAACCAACAATGTTACCCCATTTCAGTCACAGAAGAAATGCCATCTGATGATAATTAAACCTGCAACCCAAATCGCTAGATTTTCAGCTTTACTAATTATTTGATTATGGTGCCTGGACTTATATTCTATATTCAAACAACAAAATCTTTGATTAAAATACAATACATGAAGTATTTATATACATGTGTAGTCTAGGAGAATGGCAATAAAGGAAAACGTTTTTATGTCCAAACGTAGTGAAACGTAGTAGTAGATGTCTAATCGTAGTGAACATTTGCTTAAGCAGTGCTTACCGTCCACGAGCTCAGATTCGAAGGCCTGGTACTCGCAAGTTTTGCCGGCCACGAGAGTGGCTGCCGGTCTTGGCGACACTGACGACATCGGCGTGCAGCTCTTCGAAGACGACACGGTTCTGTCAGACTTGGATGTCGATGACCTGGAGATCAATCCCGGTTCGGTGTCGCCCGTTTCCGTATCGTCCCAGTCCTTGGAAAATTTGATGCCTGATATGTACGGTGAGTGCACGATAAAATATATTACTAGCAATAAAATTTGTCGAAATGACTCGAGTTGCTCGAGTTACACTAAAAAAAACACAAGCCCAATGCAGCAAAGCGTCGAGTAGGCGTAAAATCTCTTTCTAGTGCTATTCACTACAGTTGCTTACAAAAGAACAAAGTTCATAGTTTTATTATTTTAAATCACTGTAGTGAATAGCACTAGATGAGTTTCTGTACCTACCTTTCTTAGTGCTTCGGCGCTGTGTTTTAGTTCCACGCAGCTTGGATATATCACTTATTCCTGTACATTTCTGAAAATTCCTATACGACTCCGTCCGGTTTAAAATTCATTGGTAACGATTCTATTGTTCAGACTACATTAACCAGCCAAAAAGCAACACAAGCTCGGAGAGCAGCAGCAGTTCGGAGGAGGAAGATGCGGCAGAAGAGGACACTCGTTCTGAAGTGAATTCCGACCCTGTTGACGGCAAGATGCCGGTTGACGCTAGCACCGATCGGCCGTCCAGTGTTTCGGAAGACGCCGAAGAAGAGGCTTCCAGCTCCCGGGGAAGCGACGACCAGCCACGTCCTTCCGAATATTGGTAAGTCTTTCGAAAAATGTCGACCCCGGGGATTGGTGAAAATGTTCCTCTCGCCAAGTGCCTAAGCACCATTCAAAACATGTGTCAGAAAACAACGTATTTTCTTTTCACAGTGTGTTGCCACTTGGAATGTATGAAGAGAAACTGCTTCTAACCAAGTTGAAGCAAATGGACGATGCTGTACAGAAGAACGATAAGGCTAAACGCTTGAAACGAAAATTAATGCTTCGACAGGTAATTTTTTTAAACATTGCAGATGACTATTGGTAGAGAGATGGGACGAACGGCGAGTCCATACATTTTTTTAAAGTTATTTTAAAAACTGTTATTGAGGCGGTTCGACTGACGCCGATTTTTCTTTTCCAGTGGAAGCGGGATCATGGTGTGCCACTTTTCAATCTGGATGACTACACGGGCAGCAACAAGAGAATGTGCAACCAGAATGGCCGTTCGATGAACAACTATGTTGCGAGGGAGCCGACCGAACGTATTCTGGATAGGTATCAGGTGGGCCCAACTACGGATTCACATATCTCGCCATTACCGTGTAACGTTCCCTCGCTGAGGCTGATGGCTAGTGCGGAAATCACGGCTTCATGAATTGTGTTAAATTTTGGGGAATGTATCATTTTGCTCTCCAGGTTGGAGCTTTCAGAAATGTTGAGCCAAGTTGGAGGCACACCTCATTTATCACGAAACTGGTCGGTCCGGGTGAAGATCTAATCCAGCCCATCGTTAGTCCCTACACCGCGAGGTACATGCCACATGCTATATTAGCTATACAAGTTTTTTCCGGCATCTGAAAAAAAAGGAATATCATATGTTTTGTTTTGTTCACAGAATTCTGAAGCCCTACATTTGGCAAGACTTTGAGAGCAAGCCACTGAAGCTACGTCTGCTGGAAGAAGTAGTCGCACACTATGCCAAGTAAGGAAACTGATTGTTGTTATTGTAATTTTGTTTTGAAATGTAAACTTCTTTTTACATTTCTCACTGCAGGAAATATTTTAAAAGTTCAACTGTAGTGAATAGCACTACAGGAAATTATGTACAACACGTACATCTTTCATCGCATGTGCGTGTTCGACTTTCGTGGAGTCAAACTTAAAATTCCCTTCGTGTAGGTGGCCGGGATTCTCTTCAGAGAGTAGGAAAACAAGTATGTTCAAAGTCATGTAGATAAAAAAAATATATTTTTTAATTAGAAAACATACAGATTTTACTCCACCACCACCGGCACCCATCAACTACTGTTACGTTCAGCCTCATCACATTCCGTCGGTGAACGCGCTTTGCAAACAATTCTTTTGGGATGGAATCGACAGTGAGTAATTAAAAGATTATGACACTAGCTTTCGTGGTTTGTCAAAGTTTCTATTGAGGGTGAATGGAATTAATTAGTCACACTTGTTACTCATTATGCTCGATTTATAAGGCAAATATAATGACTCCAATAAAAAATGTTTCTCAAATCTAGTGTCTGAAAGTTTGCAGTATCCCGATTTCAGTTGCATAGCCTTGTACAGGTAAGACTAGAAATATTTGACAAAGCGTCAATGATAGATTAGATTTAAACCAAAATTGACAGTTCACACGTGTCTTACCTCCATCCAGGAAAGTCGTAATCGGATTTGCGTTCATGGTGCCAGACGTCAAATACAACGAGGCCTACATCAGTTTCATATTCACGCATCCAGAGTGGCGAAACGCGGGAATTGCGTCGTTCATGCTGTACCATTTGATCCAGGTAGGAGGATTCAGTGCATTATGACATCGGAGAAGAAAAAAACTAGATTTTTCAGATTTGTCTACCTTCATACCCATATTCTTTTTTTTGAAGAACAGAATCTTTGAAAGCAGAAAAATTATTTGAGACACGTTTCATGTCGCATATGAGAACAACCGACCACAATTCTATTATTTGTAATTATATTAATATATCTGATCAAAAATAACAATTGTCACAAATGATTGTTTTCTGGACCATGACAAACTAATCTATATTAAGTCAACAATTTAGATGATGGATAACCTATTTCTACGTTGTCCATAAATTTTAGGAAAACAACATTCTCTCATGCAACTAAAATAGAAGTTTCGGTTAATACAAAAATTTTGTATCTCCCTTTTCAAATGTAGACTTGCATGGGAAAAGACGTGACGTTACACGTTTCTGCAACTAGTCCCGCCGTCCTGCTCTACCAGAAATTCAGCTTCAAAGTTGAAGAGTTCATTGTAGACTTCTACGACAAATATTTTTACGAGGAGAACAAAGAATGCAGACACGCCATGTTTCTACGTCTTAGCCGTTAAACTGTTGACAGTAACAACCGTTTATTTCAAACAATAACAACACTTTGTAAATTATGTGGAACACTTGTCTATTTACACACACACTTTGTCCTTCCTTTTTCAATAAAATAAAAAATGGCAGTCAAGGTTTTTTTTTGGGAGTTTCTTGGTAAAACCTACGATACACGTAACCTGCAGCCTGAACAGTGTGACACATGCATTTTGGTCACCGGTAGTGAAGTTCCTACATTCCCCAAATTAAAAAAATCCCTCCCAGACAACCTTATACTCTTTCTTCAAAAAATCTAACCGATTACATATTTTCCATTAATTCCTTTCTTTAAAATATGTTTTTTACACTACCCGATGCAAATAAATTAGAAACACCAGGCAAAAAATTCCCTTCCTGGGACAAATGTCTCGCACATCACCGGAGAACACATGGATTACTCAGCAAATGTCTTCGCTGTTTCAATTAACAGTCTGCAGGTTCAATGGAATTACCCCCTCTTGTTGATAGGTCTCCGTAAACATGTCTTTAAAATCGTTCAAGATTAAAATTAGTGACATTCGTAGAAAAAAACAATTTCAATATATCACTCTCTGGGCAGCTAGTGTAACGTGAATTTGTAGGCAGGTGATACCAAGGTACGAAAATTAAGTTCATGTCTGCTGTACAGTTCAGAAATTAGTTCATAAAATAAATCTCAATCTTTAAATTACCACACAATAAAATAGTTGCAACTCAAAAAGGATAGAAAATCTTGTGAGTCTCGTGAGTGTTCCTGCTATGCACAGTGTCTATCGAGAGCCACGCAAATTCACTTCAGCACATACTGTATTAACAAATTTAGCCATCATATCGAGTTTCGAATCCGTATAGAATTAATCTAACCATGCAAACAGTCTGCCTCAATCCTAAATAATGGCATATTCAGATTATCCAATTACGCTTGATTGGGTTGTGTTCGACTTAACGATTCGATAAATAAGCTGCGTTCTTAAAGCTTGTTCGCCTCATCTCAAACACGTTGGAGTTACAATAACCCATTTAGGATGGCGGGACCTTATAAAGTCGCAACCCATTTTGCAAACAGGGTGATACAGAAATATAAATGTCGCTAACGCAACTTTGATAACGAAATCGAATAACTTGGGTAGCGAGGCCGATAAATACGTTTATACACACACAAACACACAGACAGAGAAATTATCCTCGATATTCCCCTCTACAAACTGGCAGTGTACCATATGGTGACATTGTTCTTAATGAGTTATTGAATATGATGAAAGTGTTTTATTAAAAAAATCACTAACTGGTGATGTACTTTTAACAACGCTTGTTTAGGTCAGCCGCAGACCGGCTTGCAAATTGCCAATTGGAACACAAATCTTTGGTTTTTACGTTGCACACTATTTTTGTTTTTTTTTCCTACACACGATCCAATCAAGTTCCCCACCATACAATAATAATAATAATAGCAATAATATTAATGACGTCATGGCGAGTTAACTTTGTACTAGAAGAGCCCAAGGGCCGAACCCCTTTTTCCCACTATTTCGATAGTATAGCAATGAACACAAGAAATTCCAACAACTCTTGTCGCGGTACTCCAAAACGAGAAGAGAAATTTTCACAGCACGTCACCAGAGAGCGTGTAAGGGTATTTTGTGCCACCATTACGATGCAGTGTTACTCTGTAAATGTATTTCAATATTCTCATAAAAATTAATAAAATTTCGAAATTTTGGAAACTAAATCTTATCTTGTTTCCCTCAAAATTAAATTCCCACCACAAAATATTTTTAACGCATTTTCAATCAAAAAAAAGTACAAGTAGACAAACAATACTACTCGAAAAAGGACACTCTGCAAACTCCTCGACGACTGAGGGAGAAACTGACGTCGCCCAATTTTGGAAAAGACTATGTGCTGTGAAAATTGGTCTTCACTAGACGATCAACATTACACTATACATAAACATACAGCGCGCCTACCCGTTGTTGTCTTACCTAAATATTACCAGAGTAAGTGTGTGGGGAATGGAGAGCCCGGTCTTGCATTGTGGGCCAATAACGAGCAAAAATATGAACGAGTCGAGAGAAGAGAACAAACTCCTGCGGAAGATGGTCGTCTCTGGTGACATACCGTGATTCGAGAGGGAGGACCGCCACCATCACGAGACTTAGCGTGCACAAAAATCCTAGCGGCTACCTGCCGAGATTACCTGATTTTACCTCTGCCAAATGGATTCGGGAACAAAAGTGTTCCAAGCCAAAGAACTCAGTGCACAGATTTGTGCACTAGCTCTTTCATCATTTATCTCAACTGAAATACGCTGTTCATGAAAAAATTGCTTGCCAAACAGAACGCGACTTTGTGCTTGATGAGAATGAGTGAGATGTGAACATCACTTTAAGTACCATTTACATTCGGAACATTTCACGTTTTCCTCCACTTATGTTATTTTGTTTTGGTCTCACGAGGACATGCAAGGAAAGATTTCAAATGACCACGCTAAAGATTTAACATGTTTCGGAAAACAAAATTACATTTCGATGGATCAAAACATGAAATCTTCTCTAGTGTAAATGATGATTTAGAGAACACAACAATAAAAAAAGATAAATGTTGTTTATCCTTGCGAGAACGCCCTTAACATTTTTGGAGAACCTCGGAAGACGTTCACCTAAAACTGATTCTCCGCAGATCAAATCCCCATGTTGGCACACGTTAAAATGCTAGTCAGCCTACATTCTGGCCATATGACACGAGGGGAGCAATTCCAAGTTTCAATTACTGATTTTAACAATTTCAAAATATTTACTGTCACGTGGCCAACCATTCATACGATATATCAATGACACAGGAATCCAAATGGAAATTGTGAACGTGGCAGCCGCTAGGATCGCTAGACTCATCGCAAGTGTATTATGACGGACGGCCCCCACGTCATCGTCGTCATCGTCGCGGGCAGTGACGTTCAACTGGAGACTTGGCAAATGATTGGCGCGCGGGTGGAAGGGTGAAAAAAAAATGTATGAGAGAGAGTGGGGGGTGTAGATCGATTTTTATCACAGCAGGCGGTTGTAAATTGTGATGGCGGTGAGAACAAGTTTTGACGAGAAAAAAACGGTGCGGGGGCGGCCGGATCGGAGTCTGCTCCGGCGACTAACGATAATAATAGGTTGTACGGTGCTTTCAGTCGCGGTGACGGCTGGGTCTCTCTTTCTCACGTATCCGGCGCGAAAAATCACTGGCCAAGAAATTCGAACGCGCGATGATTTGGATTTTGTTTTGTTGCATAGTCCCAGCCTCTGCATCCAAAGTAGATTAACGCGTGCGTGCGTCGGTGAAAAGAAAATTCCAGATCCGTGAAGAATAAATATTATTGGAAACTTCCAAGTCTCTAAAAAGCAACAACTATTCAAGCCATATACTGACGAAGAACTGTTAGGGAAAAAAAGTGGAAAGAAAAGTAAACACCAATTAGCAAAGTTATTCTATGAATATCGATACTTAAAAAGTATTTGATATTGGAAGCCAGAACAGTTTCTGTTAACGACAAGCAGAATAAATTTGTTTCGTTATTATGATTTATTTAATGTAATTATGTGCCAATATCACGCCGATTGAAATAAACATTTTTTTAATTTTTTAATACCAATCAACTGTACTACAGGCGTTACATCCCCTCATGGTGCTTAGGCACTAATGCGAGGGAAACGACCAGAACCCAGGGATCGAAATTTTCGAGAGCCCTCGTCGGGAATCGAACCCGGGACCGCCGAGCCACAGTCAGTCGCTAAGCCAACTGCGCCACGACGAGTCGTACATAATTTTTTTACTCACAGGAAAATTAGTTTAATAAATGCCACAATATCAAAAACCTGAAATTTTAACAAACTTATTCCTCAAGTCAACCAAAACAAATCAAGACACGTTCAGGCCACATGACGCCCAAAATTCTTAGGTGGCGATCAACCAAGCTACTCACCTGGTTGGCGAGTCCCTGCGAGTCCGGCTGGGATGTTGTGCATGCCCACACCGCCGACGCACAGCGCCGAGTAGTCCATATCTGTGCCGCCGCCACTGCCACTACCACCACCCCCGGACCGTCTGGACAGTACCATCCGCGAGCTTGTGTCCAGGCCGGAATTGATAGTGCCAATGTGCTGCTGCTGCTGCGGGTGGGAATTGTGATGCAGATGTTGGTGGTGATGATGGTGGTGTGGCGGAGGCAGCGAGGGATGCCGCAACGCCTGGGTCAGCGAGGGCGGAGGTGCCAGCTGGTGCCAGGCCGTGTGGGATTGTGGCGGGAGACCCAGGGTGGGTGAAAAGAGGGGAGACTGGGGCGAGCGTAGGCAAGGCGGTGGTATGCTCACGTCGGGGAACGCCATCATGCCGCCTCGCGGCGAGGGCGGCGGTGGCACTGAGAAGTTGGGCGGTGGGATGGACAGGTTTGGCAGGAGGGGTAGCTGGTTGGCAGAGGAGGAGGCAGAGGCGGGTAGGGAGGCGGCTATCCGCGATAGGACGGGCAGGCTGCACACCGGCAGGACCAACGCCGGGGTGCCGGACGTCTGGGCCACGGCTGGTTCGTGTTGGTTGGTGGGTGGTGGCAGGGTGGTCACGCCGCCCGCCGTCGACTTGAGCGGCTCGCTGCTCGCATCCTTGAGACTGCAATTCTGGTTCCAGTCCCAGTCCTTGCCCTTGGGTCGGAACTTGCTCTGGTATTTGTTGGACCAGTTGCGGCCGCCCTTATGCACGAACTTCTTCTTAAAATGGCGGTCGTAGGGACCGCGTGAAGCCTCGCTTGTCACCGGAGAGTATTCCGACGCTGCGGGTGCCGGAGCTGGCCGTCGGTCGTCCGGCGAAGGCTGCGACGGTACCGGGACCGTGGGAGGGAGCTCGTCGCGCTGCTGCTTTGAACATACGGCCGGCCGCTTGGCAGCAGGGTGAACCCGGTCGGTGCCAGGCGAGGCGGTAGGACTGCGCCCAGTCTGTTGACTGGTTGCGGGGGTGGAGGTGGCAATGCCGGCTGTTGGCTGTCGTTGCTCGGGTGACGGCGTTCGAGGCGGAGTGTCGGGTGGTGTGCGCGGACCCTTTCGGCCACTGCTGCCGAACGACTGGTCGTCGGACGATGACGACGACAGCTTGCGGCCGACCTCGTCGGCCGGCTGCAGCGTGTGGACGACTTTGAACTTGATTGAGAGGGTGTTCTCGCGTGGGTGGCTGCTGGTTCGTTCCTTGTGCACCGGGTCCACCACCCACTGCCGACGCATGGCGCCACTTCGTTTGGATGAGCGCTCGCTGGGGGCACTGACAGCGGTGGCAGTGACAGTGGCGCCACCGCCGGCCTTCGCTGCGTCTCGCTCCTCGGCACTGCGTCGCCGCGCCTCCTTGCTGCGATCCGGTTCTGTAGATGCAAAGGCAACCAGCCGATCAAACCCGCTGCCCACCCTGTTGGCGGTGGCGCCGGCAGTGGCCGGCCATTGCCTAATGCCACCGTCGGCCGCGAGGCGTCGCTCGTGCTCGGCGTCGCCGATGTCGTCAGCATGGGTGTCGTCGTTACCGTCACCACCGTCACCATCTGCAACCAATCACAGGCACACACACACACTCGCAAACAGAAATTGGATTTTGATTGGCAGGAAGGGGGGGGGGAGAATATTCTTTTTATTGTACCCCTACAACCTCACACCTGTGCAACTGAACCCGGGTTAGTGGAAAGCAAAGATGAGATTTGGCAGCGGAAAAGATGAAACATTGCGGATTTTTGTTCTCCAACATAAAGACCATGGCCCGCATCAGAGATGACAGCTACTAAGTCTACTATTAATACAATATTAAATACATATAAACATTATGATTTTATAAGCCGAAAGCATGAATGAGAAAGATCCAATTATTCAAACATTGAAATTAATCGCCTACCAAATTTAATTATACATGCCCACGGAAACTTGCGATATTAATTTTGAGTACATTTAGCGGTGGGTGAACTAAACAAAAAAATATATATTTCAATTTATGTTTAATTTTTAATTCCATTATGACGTTCACGAGTAGTAACAAAATTCGAACAAACTAAAAGTATCAAGTACGGTTAAACCTATGTTGGAGAACCTCTATCCAGCCATGTCAGTTACAAAACAAAACAACCGAGGCAGCAGACTCAAGCAAAAACGACAAGCAGACGTGCGTAAAACGGAAAACGTGTCGGATGGAACTGTGAAACCTACTTTTAACCCTAACATATCTCGCACTGAGTGACTGTGGGTAGCATATACCAAATAATAATATGTCGAAAGCATATACATATAGAGCGCTACACTGTACTTAATAGCACAGTACACATAACACTTACGCAAACTGCTAAAATCGGTAAGCGCTAACTTATTTCATTATCCACATCACCATAACAAAATTAACGACTATTCACTTATATATTTAATACGTATAAATTGAAATAAAATGTGGGTTGTGCCCGGGGCAGGCCGGACGAAAAAAGACGAACGAGAGTTGGCGATAACTCTTCTAATATAATAATAATAAACTATTATTCAAAATGAAATAACTAAACTAGAAAAACGTGGGAACTGACGATTAAGTTACGACGATGACGATTCACATCTTAACAAATTTACCACATCCTCAGCCGTATCGTCGGTTCCCACGCTTTTCTAGTTTAGTTATTTCATTTTAAATAATAGTATTTTAATTACTATTATTACTATTATTTGTATTATTATTTGTGTTACTATTATTTGTGCCTCTCACATAGGGCCTAAGCTCTGAGAGGGGTACAGAATCTTCCTGTGGTAATCCGTCACTTCAATGAATTAAAAAAAAAAAAAAAAAAAAAATTACATTATAAGTTATTGCCAACTGTTGTTCGTTTATTTTCGTCCAGCCTGTCCCGGGCACAACCCCCATTTTATTGTAAATAATTCAGATGTCCCGTTCCTATTACTTTGTTACGTATAAATTGGTTTATCAGCTATCTAAAGAACTGTATATATATATATATATATAGCAAACCCAAACAAGATACACAAAATACAATACAAATTTTGAGTACTAATTTAAACTAATTTCAATTTAACTCGACTGCAGGTGAGTGTAAGCGGGTCTAGTTCGCATATTGTAATGATTGTCCACATAAAGGTGTAGAGTAACTAAACTATATGATGTTCCTTGTTTATTACCCACATAGTCCTGAGAACTTATAACTTCCTTTAATAATTATCTAGACAGGTGTGGCTACTTCCAAAATGCACCATCAAACCACATAAAATTTGTGGCTCATCAATAACCTAAGCATCTTTCAAGAACCAATACACTACGCTTCAGTGGGCCTATCTCAAACGATATGTCAAAAGTAAATTTAGCTGAGACTTTAGTTTATAACCGAAGTCCATTAACTGTCTTTAAAAATTCGAAAAGTTAATGTGGAGATGCCGTATAGCACAAAAAATAGGAGATATAGATTGCTGGACGCAATACCATGCTGCGGCAATAAAGTTATTTCACACATAGCGCCTAAGCACTGAGAGGGGTAAAGAATCTTCCTGTTGTGACCCGTCACTTAACTGAATTAAAAAAAAAAATTATAAACTTGAAACTTATATCTAAATCCCTAATATAAACTTGAGGTTTATTAATGCACTTCACGTATTACAGGAGCAGTGGAAATTGTAGAGAAAACATGAAAACTTGTCTTTTCATGTTTTAGAAATTGTAAGGACACTGTGTTTCACGAAAAATTTGAAGACGTTTGAAGTGTTTCTTGTTTTCTCTACAATTTCGACTGTTCCAATAATACGTTAAGTGCATTAATAAACCTCAAGTTTTATTAATAACCTTGTTGCCGCATCATAGTGATGTGTCTAGCAATTTATATCTCCTATTTTTTGTACTTTAAAGCCTACATTTATTTTTAAAATGCTATGCTATGCCAATTAAGTGGATTAACTAAAAAAAACTTATCACAATCACAGTACAGCCCGCAAAAGCTTTAATGTTCAAGTACAAAAATCAAGATTAGTCTGTTGTGGATCATAGTTCCAAAAACATTACAAGTGCATTCGAAAATGATTCCAAAAATTTAGATTCAGTATTTTTAACATTAAAATTGAGTAGAAAATTTTTTCAACTGAAATTGAAAATTACAATTATTGTTCTAATGGACTTTTGCTGCTTCATCGCTGCTCATGCGCGTACAGCCCAACCAACAATTTATTTCGTTCAATGTATTTTCAACGGAAGGCCTTCAACGTCTCTCCTTGATTCCCATTTAAGAAAACTGCACTTATCCGTCGGCAGCACTATCATATCAGTTTCAAATGCTTAGGTTGCTTTTAATTAAACAAGGTAGGTAGTTAATAGAAAAAAAATTCTGCGCTACTGCAGAAATAATCAAATAAAAACTAACAATATAAAAAAAATATGAACACAGCGATACAGGTACACGTCAAGGCACCCCAAACACAAAAACTCCAATAAATGCGACGTGGCAGGCGTACGAATTGTTTGTGTTTTACTACCACCACCAATAATGCATCATGCATGCGATTGCAACCAAAAGAACGAGTCTTTTAAAAGAGACAATAACATGCCATGTCAACCAGCGAAGTTGCGAGTGACATGTGAGGGAATGAGGGGATGGGTGAATGGCGAGCTGAAGGATTTGTAAAAAAGAGTTCCGTGGACTTGCACTACTTCTACAGGGCAGGCGGCAAAGAAGAATCCCCGGAGATTAGGGCACTGCAGTCGGTCACCAACTCGGGTTAGTAGGGCACGCGTGCCTGCATGCTCGAGCCAGAAAAAAACCATATTCGTTCATTTCATTGCAAATTTGGTCTTAAAGGCCACAAACGAGGAGGTTTCCCAGTCCACAAACAGTCGGGTAGCACGTCGGTCACCTGACATCAACGAACATTTTGGTCACAAAACAGCAACAACGCCAAAAGCAAAAGTAACAGTTATTTAAGTAATGCGAAACTTCGGGCAACGCTGCTATAGACGAATGCTGAAGAAGTTTTCATTTACGTGATTATTTCAAAATAGAAAAAAATCATTAATGCTCCCCCATAAGTCAATTTCATCGAGCATCCTTAAGGCAACCACGGATTGCGTTGTAATACGCATAATGGTCAGAAACAATAATGGCTGCGTGAATAAATAACTGCAAGAATTTTATTGCAATGCACCTTTTGTGTCTAATTTAAATTTTGGAGAACCATGACTGAAAAGCAATTGAGCATTTTTATGCTCCCAGGGATTTTCAACATCCAGTGGATAGCTGTGCATCGCGATCATGATACTTCTTATCTCTTATAAACGCCTGAATGATAAAATCAAAGCCTTCGTCTATTACAACAGTGACCAAACACAACAAACGGTGAAACTTCCAATTTCTGTTCACAGCGATTTTCAGAAATGCGCGTCAGAAATATCGTTTGAGCAATACATTATTTTCTACAAAAATAATTTTTTTTTAAATCAATCAAAAAAATATTGAACATTCTAAAAAACCACATCACTATAGCCACTTGGTTTTCGATTCCGGCCGACACCTTCGGAATTTTTCGGGCGAGAGAAATTCCTTAACGCGCCTTCCTTCGGAATGGAAGT
>JAQGBY010003684.1:0-18526 GCA_034698785.1 Mycogona germanica | reverse complement strand
AATATAAAGTAATGTTATTTGTGGGGTTTTTCACCAGGTCATACTGTGACAGTGTTGGTCCGTAATCCGGACAAGTTGCCCACGGAAGTGAAGGATGCTCTGTCAGTCGTACAAGGTGATGTTCTCAACAAGGATGACGTTCGTAAAATTGTCCAAGGGCAGGACGCCATCGTAGTTGTTCTCGGTACAGGAGGTGATCTAAGTAAGCTCAAACAAAGATAATCTTATTTCATATTCAGTATCGTAAATTTTCTAACATATATTAATTTTAATAGTTTGGATCTTTCTAATTTCCGTAATTTATCCGTTTGTTCATTTTTTTATCCGTAACTTTACAAAATTTCTTTTCAATTTGTAATTCTATGTTTAATTACTATTGTCTACAAATTAGACTGTTGCTTCTATTCCCCTGCAACTTTAATTTTCATTATAATCAGTCTATCAATTATAATCAACCATTATAATCAATCTATTTTCAGAGATTGTTTTTGGTTTTCCATTTTTAAGATTTCGTAAGTACGGTTCTGTAGCAATACACTTGATGTTCCATATGTTTGAATATTTTGAACCTACCTTTCCGTAGGTGCTACGACCGCCATGTCCGATGGTCTCAAAAACGTCTTAGAAGTCATGAAGGAGGTCGGAGTACAGCGCATCTCTGCATGCCTCTCTGGTAAAAACTGCCATCATTTAGTGCCTATGGCAATCTGGCTCTAGTTTTTGGTTAATATTTTATGATTTTATCGTTTCTAGTTGTGCAAACACATATAAAAAATTGGCGTGTTCTCTGTCATATCTGGCGAAACAGTTTTTGCGGGGTTTGTAAAATTTGCGCGAGCGCACCTTTGAGTCTGTTCACCCAACCCAAATTTAACTTTTCAGTTTCTATCTTTCAGCATTCTTGTTCTTCGAGAATGACAAACTTCCACCTCGATTCAATGATCTGAACGATGAGCATCGTCGAATGTTAGACGCTTTGCAAGCCAGCGATCGTCAGTGGGTCGCCGTCTGCCCTCCGCATATTGCAGGTAAAAACACCACCGATCAATTTTCATATTCGTGCTGACCAATGCGCTGACATCGCCGCGTGCGCCTCGTTAGCCAGCGCCTTCTGACAAATTTTAACAAATTTGACAAAGCTTCTGCTCATGATTCTGCTCGTCCCAAGACCCAAGACTTAGTTCAGGCCCCCTCCCTCTCCAGTTTCAAGTCCCGACAACAGGCTGCCCGCAAATGGCCAGCCTGCCCAAAGTCTCACTAACATCCCCTCCCCTCACCTACGGAAATCGCCATAATGCCCCGGCGCGGCGATAATCAAATCTAAATCTAAAAAATATAGTGAAGTTCCAACATTTTAGCATCAATTGTTGTGGACCGTAGTTGTTTGACTCTTAGCGCTTTAATGGGTTCTAGCTCAATTGATCAAAGATAATTTCCTGCAAAAATCAATGACTGTTTTGTCACGGTGGCAAATGCTGATCAGATTGCTTTACTGTGCTTATTTAAAAATATTGGTGTGTTTCATGCGATTTGCTCACGATTTTTGCAAAAGTCGAGCGACAAGATAGTTCACAAGTAGGACAAGGTTTGAAACTATGAAAACTGCAAAAAAGCTGTGCCCATTAGTTCATTTATTCGAATAGCTGCGCCAATTATCTGCGAACGTTATTTTGTTTTAGAAGTGATGTTTGCATCCCAAGTGGTTTTAGGCAACTCACAGCTGTTGGTGTTCATATGGTTTGCCGGTATTAATTTATTTGAACAGGTGCTCCCTAAAATCAATATTCGCATTCTAGCGAGCAACAGTGGGCGACTTTGAGGTTAAATGTTGTTGGCCAATTATAGCTTTCTGAAGCGAACCCCAGACACGCGTTGGTCAGTACGCTCCAGCTTACATATTGTCGTTAGATTAGACTCTAGGATTGTATTTTTCGTAGTCTTTTTTTTTAGAGATATTTATTCTTAGGTTTTCTTGATTTATTTTTGTCTTGTCAGAGGATCCGCCAACCAATGATTACAAGGTGATCGTTGGCCGCAGTCCGGGTCGCCGCATTGCCAAATTAGATCTGGGACATTTTCTTATCGCGTGTCTGAAAACCGATGAATATCTGCAGCAGGCTGTCGGTATCGGGTACGAGGCGAAGCCCGCAACATAAGAAAAAGTACTATTTTGACTGTACAAGTCCATATATTCTTGACCAAAGAGACATAAACCGACTAGTCGATTTTTAAAAACGTTAATGTGAAATTCCTTTTTTTGCCAAAGGATAAAGTCAAATTCCAAGCTACAAAATAAAAGTTGTGTTAGTCGCCAAATGAAAATCGTTGTTATCTGTTCTTGGCAGTGTTTGCCTCTCTCACACTGGTTCGATAGAAAAATATTTGGGGCCAGAAAATCGGGGCACATTGATTTTTAAAAAAATATACAGAAGGTGAAACAAAAGTAACATGGAGGTTTCAGGAAATTGGAAACAAGATAAAAACAATAAAAGTGAAACCATTATGCCGTAATAAAATTGAAATAACGTAACTCTTTTCTTTTAAGCTGAATTCCATGCAGTAATTCTTGTCACGTAAGCTGACAATACGTTTTTACTCACAAGTTTCAATAAAAAATCCGTACTTCATTGAATTGCAACATATCCCCTATTGCACTCAAGAGTGTCGATTATAAACTATTTTACCATTTTTGTACGGGTATCTCATATATTATTTTTATTCAGCGTCAACAAATTTAACCATTACGTCATCAGACGAAAAATGAGAATATTGACGCGATAATTAAGGGCCCTCCATTGTATAAACAATTTTTTGGGGCCCCACAATTAACAATATATAATTAATTTGACACCATTATTAATTTGCATTTCTGAGAATCGTCAGGGCTTTTTCAGAGGGTGACGACGTTGTCTCGGACGTTGTTTCACAACCATTTCTGGACATTCACTTTCACTAGAGAATAATTCGAATGATTGTGAGGATACCTAGTTATTGAATGCACGTTGAAATAAGAGTGCACAGTCAAAAAGATAATACTGACGCTTTCTTAACTGTTACAATATAGCATATTTATTGCTACTTCGTACAATGGAATATGGTTATTATACAGTCAGTCGTCATCCCACCAAGTATGCAAATAGCATGGCGGCAAAACCAATTTTCAAACAAATGTCGCACAATTCAGTCGCTCAATGCTTGGGCCAAAAATAGATATTAGATTCGGAAGGCGAGGAGGAGTTTGGTTGGGCCAAGACACGTTAGAAAGCAATTACAATCGTGTATTTAAAATCTGAGGTTAATTTTCAATCACGAAGTTGTTTGATAAAAATTTGTTCGGGGCGAGGGTATTTCATTAATTTGTTATTCGACCAGTGTCATATTTCACCACAAATGTTAGAATTTAGGAATTAACTACTCGCTAAAATGTGCTTAATTAATGGTTGGTTTCCGACTGCATATTTGTGTAACATAATTTCAGTTAAGTCCTTTGCTGAGCAGCTGACGTGAACTCAGTTTTGCATAATATATTATGATACGTCAACATTGTTATAGTTGAGCCAAATAATCCTAAATCTTCAAATGCATGGTGAAACAGGTCGCACACTGAAAATTGTGCAATATGGAAGGCCAACTGAAATTATATCAACATAAGTTGCATCTCAGAAATGTCCATACAAAGTGAAATCATTGAAGTGGAGGGGTTTCATTTTATTTTGTGTGGCAGAATCAATCATTTTTATCCGATCACATGCACAATGTTTCTTTAGAAATTCCTAGTAACCATTAAAATATATATGTACACACGTTGACACAGCTATAATGGCCGAACCAGTGGCTATATCTATTATTGGCCCCATCAGACAAGTTTCCCGTCGTCGTTATGAAAAATATATAAATGTAAGTAGTGGAGAGAGACTGATCACAACAATAATTAATATCATTAAACCGATTTCCTCATTTTTCTTTTGCCGAGCAGAAAGTAGAAACAAAACGAGTCGTCGTGCGCCCCCCTCTACGTGTCCTTAAAAGCGAAGCCATAAATTGATATATTTATATATATATGGAATGCAGCACAAAGTGAGACGGGAGAATTATGTAGGTAACAAATTGTAAAATGTCAAATGTTTCTATTCAATAATATACTGTGTATACTCGTATGTACGTAACAAAGGATCTCACACGGGTTAACGTATATACAAATGCATATATTGCTACTACGACACCTAATACTTTTCCAATAGCGGGTTGAGAATTACGAGACAGCACTATAAAAAACTCATTCGTGTGTGGGTGTGTAATACTTTCAAAAAGTCGTTATTAAATGAGAGATCACAACTCGTGTAGTTTGCCGTTATAGCGCAGTAAATGTCAAAAGCCCTCTTTAACTGAGTGGCATTTTAGCATCGACTTTAGGAAATGCGTTAAGGATATTTCGAGCACGAGCACGATATTTGTCTAATTGGGTAATATTACTTAATAGTAGTTATTATTATTATTATTAAGTATTTACAGGGTGTGATGATAGTTTATTTTTTGTGTGTGTGTCCGTGTCAATTGTTAAATGTGAGAGACTACAAAATTTAGCATCGCGTACGACACAGGAGCAAATTAAGGTGTAGACGAGGAGTTAAATGCAATTGCTTAGCATACTTTTTTTTACTATATCGTAAAAGTTTATCTGTTGAATTATATAAAGTATGAGAAGATATTGTGATTTATTTTCTTCCATATGATTTTCAAAATCTAGTATAACAAGTGACTTAGTCAGCGGTATAGCGCCCTCTCTTCTTCCTCCCCATCACTTTATCTTGTTTAGGTATCTACACTATTTAATACGCATTGCAAAGCTAGCTGAAATCGCTAATCTACTTTCATCAGAACCGTGACGAATATTTCACTACATATTCGTTTGGTTTATTTCAACCGAATAATGGTTGGTGCCACCTTGGCTGTCATGCCATACACCAGAAATCCATAGGATATATTAAATCCACGGATTAGGAATCACTTGGAGGTCCGTAAAACAGGTTTCAATAAAAGTTATTACCTTACATTCCTGTTTGAAAATAATAAATGATCATTTCTCTGGTAAGGGTTTGCTTTCGTGGAAAGGGATGTGATTAGATGTGGCACATTATGACCCAGAAAGAGGTTTAAAGCTCTGTCCCTCGACATTGCTACACCACTGACTTGAATCACGTATTGAAAAGAAATTTCCAGAAAATTAAAAATCTGTCTGCAACCTCACGTGCGCATGTGACGTGATCTTATTGGAAAGCCATTTCCAAGTGAAAGAGTGTTGGAGGAATGGCACTCTGCCCGTCAGTTTCAACAAGAGATATATGTATATAAATATGAAATTCGGTTTGGGGGAGTGTTCCCAAATCGAAAGTGCGCTACACAATACGAGGATTAGTATATGTCGATCGCAGTGGGTCGCTACGATAACTGTCAAACCAAAAGCTGTGGAGGATATTAGTTGTGGGGTGGTGGTGCTTTTCCATTATTTTCGACAGGGATTTTATTGCTACCATTTGGCGTGCTCTTCGTTGGTTTCCCGGATCTTCTGCATAAGCTTCTGCTTCTGTCGCCAGTGTTCCTTGAGACGTCGCTCCATCTTGGTCAGGGCCTTGAGTTGTTGCTGTACGAATGGAGACGTGAAGCGGTTAGAATCTAAACTCGGAGAATGGCCGAGTGACAAATTTAGTGTAAACGAGCATTTTTATAAAAGATTATGTTTCCTGATAAACACGACCAGTGATGAATGATGCCTATTCCCCATATTTAATGTCCGCCATTTTATTCCGTCCTTCATTCCAAATTACCTCCATCTCGTCTGTAGGCTCCGGAATGGCGGCCAGCCTGGCCTTTTCCTTTTGGATTTCGCGTAGCCTCTGGTTAGTGGACGCCTCGATCAGCTCCTTCTCCACTGGATCGATCCGCGATCGCTCCCCGATCACCGTGACCGGTTTCTCGATGGCGAAGTCGTGCTGCTCGTCGTTGTTGCCCGGCCGCCGGCCATGGTGGTTGCCTCGATGCCCCTTCTGTTGCTGCGGCGGCGGCTGCTTGACATGCTGCGGGTGGTGGCCGTTGTCGTCGCTGTGAGACGTGTGCCGGACGGCGGACGGGAACACGGCCGCCTTGATGATGTCGTCGTTGCGAAGCAGGGGCACTCGGCCGACCTGCGGTGATAATGGTGGCGCTTCCTGGTGGTGGCTGACGCCGTTGGCCAGGCGGCGGCCGCCGACCTTAGGTTGCTCGCCTGGCGTCATTTCGGCGCGGTTAAAGTTGTGCTCCTTGGACACCGTGTCGTTGTGTAGATCCTTTTGAGGCTGATACTTGGTGCGGTTCTTGCCGAGCTTGTTCTCCTTGTTTCGTTGCTCCTTGCGGTTCTGTGAGAGGAAAGGAGAAAAATTACTGGATTGCCTGGTTTTGGGGTGACAAAATTGTCTTTAAAACTACCCCTTTTGCTGGCTATTCAATTTTTGACATTGACATTGTAAAATCAGTAAATTCAGCAGGCCTTAAAAGCCTAACTGATGTTGATCATCGCAAATATATTTGCGTGATTTTGTGTGAATTTTCATCATACCTTCATTTGCTTCTGTTTTGCAAGAGCTCTCAATCTGGCTTTGGCTTTGTTCAAGGTATTTTCTTCGTATTGAATTTTCTCTGAAAGCGGACACAAATAGATCGAATAAACGAGCTTCGATAAAAACTGTAGAATTACATCTTCCAGCAGTTCATCGGTTTTTAACGTTTGATAAATAAAAAATAGATTATTGAGAAAATGTATTTTCTCCGTGTATGTACATATGTACACCAATATACAGTATTTCATTGTTGAAACAATTTTTCTGAATTTATCCTCCGGAAGAATTGCATTTTTCACCCAATGTGACCACTGATGGACAGACCCTGGTTTTAGCCCACCCATTTTCTGGTTTTGCACCTCTTTCTAACAGGTATAACGGAATGTTTTTAAACGTGTTTATGGCAGGGCTTTTGCCTAAACCAATTTCTCTTATCCATCAAAGTACTTATGTATTCCACTGGCATTGACATTTACATTGACAGGCACACAACCTTAGCCACTCTTAATTTTCTAACCTAACAACTCTTTGATCTCCTTCCAACTGCTCGGCCTCTCGGCCACCTTAATGATGAGCTCCAGGATGTCTTCGTTGGCCGATTCGTCCTTGTCGGCGGCATTCTTCAATTTCTGCGTGTCCATTGGCACGACCTTCTTAGCTAGCCTGCGGCCCGCGCCAATCGAGCGCTCGCGCTCGCTGATCTCGTCCTTGATGCGGCCTTCCTCCTCTTCCAGTTCTGACTCTAGCAGGTCCTGCTCATCCTCTTCATCATCATCATCGTCATCATCCTCGTCATCGGCTGCCGAAGCGGTGCCGTCCGGGCCTGATGGACGACTGGTGCTGTCGTGGTCCAAATCTGTTGTCGGTGTCGCCACCGTCTCTTCTGCTGCGGTGGAAGCCATCGCCACTGGTTCATCGCTCATCATCGGGCTCGAACCGCGGTTCTGTGGATTGCCGTTGCTGACCTTGTATTTCGTTTGAAAGCGACAACAGTTTTTGTTATTATTTTGATAGCGCTGCTAATTACAACGGGAACTTACATTAGGTCACTATTTATATATCCAAGCAATTAATTGTACCTCTGGATCGCCCATGCGACGTTCCAATCCTCCCGAGGTCGGTTTCACTCCCTGGTTGCCGTTCTCGTCATCATGCCTGTTGGTGGCGACGGCTTGGTCGTCGTGATGGTCTTGGTGACCATCCTGGTCGTGGTGTAAGTCGTCGACGTCCGCCAGCTTGACTACCACCTCCGCGAACTGCTCTTTTTGCCCTCCCGATCCCTCCGTGGCGGCGCGGCGGGAGGTCTGCTCGGCGTCGGCCGAGGAGATCGGTACGGGCGCGTCGGCGTTCTTGCGCTCGGCAGTCGGCGCGTCCGAGCTGGTCTCATCTCCGCTCACGCTGCTCTCCGTCTTGTCCTCTTTGGCCAGAAAGTAGGCTTCCCGGATGTAGGCTGGCGGCGGCGCCTGTGACGTGGCCCTCTTCTCGTGGTCTGATTCGGACTTCTTTTCCACCACCGGCGCCATCTTTGAGGCCTCGGACGGGAATTGGTGGTCGCCATCCCCTCCGGCGATAATGTCACCACCGATGGTCGGTTTGACGACGGCGGCAGTCTCGTCCTCGTCGTCTTCCTCGTCATCGTCCTCGTCGTCGTCGTCCGTGACGTCATCTAAAAATGAAATTATTAAATTCAAATTTCGAAAATACTTTTTTGTGGATTTCTCGTGGCACTACCATACTTTCGGAAATACTTTCGAAAAAAAAGTAGCGTATTGCTTTTCTATTTAATTGACGTTTCTTCATTGTTTTTTATTTGATTTGTAAATTTAAATTAACTTGTAATATATTGTTTTGTTGATGCTGTTAACCCACCTTGCTAACCGTAGCATCATTTCAATATCAAGCCGTAAATGTTGTACAAGATGAACACGTACAGGTATAATATCAAAAGCGAGTAGGATAATTATTGAGGAAACAAGATTGGCGCGGGAACTATTATCTGGTATTTTATGAACGGAAATAACCATTGTCATTGCTGTCGTCCTTCTCGTCATCCTCCGGTCGCCACTCGTGCTCCTCCTCCGTTACCGCATCGGGTGGCGAGGACAGCAACGCCGTCTGGTGCACGTTGCTGTCGATGTCGATGAGGTGCGACGGTGGCGGGGCCGGTGGCGTTTGCTGGGCGCTTGCCGCGGCCTCCGGGTGATCCGGGGATGAATCTTGGAAGACGAAAACGGTCACAAATGTTAGACATTAGTGAATAACCGTTTTTTTCTCGAAAATACAGTTGGTCATGTAAAGTTCGTTCCGAAATCGATGATCATCTCCAAATGACGTCATATTTGGTTGAATTGAACTGAATTGAATTGATACAACTCGTCGTAGCGTAGTTGGTTTAGCGACGGACTGTGGTTCGGCGGTCCCGGGTTCGATTCCCGACGCGGGCTCTCGATTATTCGATCCCGGGGTACTGGTGAAAATGTGCAACTCACATAGTGCCTATGCACTGAGAGGGGTACAGAAACTCCTGTTGTATTATACACTTCAGTGAATTAAAAAAAATGGAAATTCCTAAATGAGTTGTTCGTTGTTGGTGGCGCTAGTGTTTCTAGCATTGTTACCTAATTGTTCTTGTGTCCGCGACGCGAATCCACTATCGGATGGCGAGGCGATCAATTGCATGCCGTGGGTGTTTCCTTCGTCGTCCACTTTGGTCAGGTCCTCGTAGGGAAGATCTCTCAACTCATCTTCCAGACTCTGCAATTGGAATTTTTACCTTTATCACGCTTTCCGAAATTGTATTCAATAGAAAGAAGTAATTGTGCGCCGAGTGATATCCGCAATATCCAATAATGTTGTGCTTACCGGTCTCCTCAAGAATGCGGGATCCACATCCTGGTCTTGGTTTCCCACAGGAATAGCATAGGCTAGAAAACAATAGAAAATTGTTGTACAGTTTTGCCAACTTCAAACTCGCACTATTAGTTCAGGGTGGTTACAGTAATTATATTTTGCTAACAAATCGACTACGCCAAACACTTAGTTGTTTTTTGGTATTCATTTTATTTCACAGCAATCCTTTGTGTAGAGGTTTCGCTTATCCTATGCTTTTGTAACTATGGACATCTCCACTTTCTGATATCCAAATTCTCAATCGTAAAGGAAAAAAGATTTGAAAATCATGTTGAAAATGACGTTGCGCTACGTCAGGGTCAGGTCATGGGGTGGTCAGACCAAAACAGTCAGGGTTAATTGTATTTGTGAAAATAAAACAGGGGGGGGGGGGGTAGTAAAACAAAACAAGTGTCCCAAAAGTCACCATTCATTTTTGTTCTCGCTCGGCCTCTCTCCTTTACTGTTGCCGTTTACTTTTATCCCATGAATTAGATAGACACCAAGTTATCCCCTAGCAAGAGCATTAGCAACCCACTTGTTTCGTGAAATGCTATATGCGCATGAATGAAAGATTAGAAAACTCAATTCCTTATCTCTTTTTTTATTAAAAAAAATTCCATATTCATATCGCATCAAATAAATGTTATAAATTGCTCTGAGTACTGTAGTGCAGGGACTACAGTAAAGGGAAATAAAAAAAAATAAAAAACTGAGCACTGAGGAGCTCATCATTTTGGATGCCACTTGTGGCCAGCAATCAATCGATTGACTGCCATTTTTTTCGATGGTGTCGTCTCCAGGCGCAATGATGGAGAACGCGCGTTGAGACTCCATACCCTTTAGTCACTGACATCAATGCTAACGAATTGGATTTGGTGTGTACGCTGCACCATTTACCCTTGTACCTTACCCGCTAAAGACGATGGGGCAAATGTGATTGATTATCCTTTCTGTCTTGTCCGCCGTCTAATCTACAGGAGTTTTTTTTTATTTTGAGTTGCTCGATTTTTTTTGCGTTCGGTTGTACATTGGTGGTGGGACTATTATCCTAATCAATCCAGATCGGCTAGATCCAGGAACCGTATCAAGACACGCGCGCACTCAATCTGAAGTGTCCAACGTTTGCTGTTGCCAGGGCCACCAGACTGCGCCGTGTGGTGTGTGGGAAATCATTCGTGGCTCTTGCAACCGATAGGCGGATCGATGTTGGTATTCATCGATTGGCGCTCCAGGGTGCACATGGATTGACGTACTTGGTACATATATATATACTCGAGTATGTCGGCCCCCGGGATGCACCAGGCGATCCAATTTTTTTGGTTTCTGGACCGAAGTGTGTTTTAGTAGCGATTCCTCATTTCGTGTTTGTTTCTATGCAGATTACCTGTAGGAAATGAAAGGGCTTGCCTTCTCCCAACAGGACACGCGTTCTTATTTGGTAAAACCTTTTCAATGTAAGATGGTCAATTAGTAATTGGTCTCTCGTTACGAGAGCTGTTCATGTCAGCGAAGAAAAAGGAAATATAATACATTATGAAGAGCCATTTTTCGCTTTGCAAATGGGCGCCGTTTACAATCTTTCGTTCCTTTGAAATCTCGATGGGATTTCGCGATAAAACGCGATATCGTCCAGGATGTACGTACACTCTGCGATGCTTTGATGCCCATTTGACGCTTAATCATGTGTACGTCATCCAATTAGTTAATAGCTGCACTCGAAGGCCACCAGAGCGTCTAGAGTCCGCATCACATGCCATTTGTGCAAACGACCAATACCGAGCTTAGGCAACAGCTGACGTTACGATTTTTATTATTTGAACGATTTTAAAGGACTTCGCCGAGCAGTTAATAATTCGCCTATAAGTTATAAAGCATGCTTTGTGAACTGAAGACGACATTAAAGAAACCCTTGATTGTATTCAAATCGACACTGAATTAGTATTAGAACATATAAAAATTCGGTTCGGATTCATTGAATCGCCCTGCAGTAAATTCGAAATGTCACAAGTTTACTTTTTTTTTAGATGAATATTTCCTTTTCCCTTTGTTCACGAATAACGGATAACGCCATTCACATGTTATAAGTTTTTCCAATACTGAAACCGAAGCGCATATCAAAGGTACGAGTAATTGGATTTTCTGTTGACATACGCCAAAGCCCGAAGTTAGCGTGTTGTTTGCATATCGATTGAATGTGGAGTTTCGCGTTCGAATTATTTATTTGAATTATTTCTGGATTTGACATCACACTACCCCATAAAGCAACGCTCGTTTTTCTGATTGGCAGCGCTCTAAGAAACATGATCTATGTTTAAAATTAGTTTGGCAAACAATACGTCACTTTTAATGACCCGTTTTATTTTTATGTGTGTGGTACGTCTCATCACTTTTTCATTCGAATCGGTTTCGAATGACTATATCGCATGCCATGCCGACGAGGAGAAGAAAAACTACGCCTATTAGCATAGGTCACAGCCAACATGCATGCAGTTGCCGCTCATTATAGTTCTGCGTAGGACTGACGACGAACGTCATTGTTCCGAGCCCAAAAATACGCTTTTTTTGTGTTCCGACAATTAATCTAGGCGAAAAGGCCTCCTCCATCAGAAACCATCAACGTCAATCGCTGTACAGCGCTAATGGATTCGTGCTCGCGCGCTTACGCCACAGGATGAGAAAAAAAAATCGATATATCAAATTCCCGCGAGTGTTCCCGTTTCCTGTGTTGGTTCCAAAAATAAATAAGCCTATTTGGCAGCACGTGCCGCACGTTTTATCCACAACGCCCGTCTGAAGCCTTCAATGGAAAATCGGATTAAAAACGGCTGTGTTGCGCGCACGCTACTCGCATACACAATGCCAGCGACTACTGTATGTATGCCGCATTATTGCTCTCGACCGACGATCTGATAGACCAAGAAACGGTTGGTTGCCCAAAGGATTGGATTCTGGGAGAAAAAAGTATGGCAGATTTTCGCCGTCTCTTATGACTTTCTCTTATGTTCTCTTGTGTCCCGAAGCGACTAGCTTAGAACCCATCATCACTGGACCAGCCGAAGGACGACGTGGTGTGTCCTAGTTCTCGTGGAAGATCGCAACGAGACTAACGAGCAATGAATGAAGCCTACGCTTTTGGTGGGCGATTCGTAGGGACACCGTACTTGCTTCTGACTGTCCTCATCGGTACTCTAGACTTTCTAACCTCGTTGTGCTCGCCTTTCGTTGCGTCGCATCGCGGCCAACTCGATCCAGAAATATAATATCCTATTAAGGCCGGATCGTTAGGTTTGGATCCAACGGCCAGCTCCTTTGGGTTGTATGCAAATGTTGTGTGTACAGTTGCATATTGGCGACACTTTTCTTGGGGGACTGTGGATTTTATTGCTCGTATTTTAAGATCTTGCACAAACGTCGTTTTCTCTCAAGCTGGTCCACGACCATTCCTTTCGCTTCGACGAGTATGTTTCCCCTCTCTCCTATCTGCATAAAATATGATTTGGTTTTAGAAATTTCACATTGCAAGAGAGACCTGGAAGATAATTTTTTCCAGAAGACATTTTGGTTAAACATGTTTTTAAAATTCTGTGCAGTTGTCGCATAGTTGGTACAATTTGTCGGTAAAAAAAATGAATGTCAGCTGAAACTGCAAGAGTGATGTCCTTGCAATGGATTTCAATTTTGAGACAAGTGCTATGACCTGACTATGATGGACGAGCTGGGTATTTTTTACCTTGCCAAGACATCCGACCTAGACACGGATCTTTAACGTGTACCTGATATCATGATTTACTTCCGTTCCGAAGTAAGGCGCGGGTTGGAATTTCTCTCTGTAATGGCAGTTTCGTTGGCTCTTGTTTAGCAAACGAGAGACCATCGTACGTCTGGCCTTTAGCGAAACCGTAGAAACACGATAATTTGCGTGCTAATTTGCCTTGTTAATTAACTCATAAATTGAATTGAAAGCTTTTTCGCGGAACACCATCGATAGTCCGCGCGCAAACAGGGAACATCCTTTTGCCGCTTCTACGAGTATGTCCTGGCCATTAGCGGATGCCATTGAACTTTTTCCAGTAAAAGTCGCAAGCAGCTAAAGTGGTTCCGGCGCTCGCATTTTGTATCCATCAAAATGGATGTGGCAGTCACTATATAGGGACAATATGTAAATTTCAGAGGTCCATGTCCTTCTAAGATCCTGTGCTCACATGTAGACGGTGGCACTTGGAAAGTGACCTATCTGCGAAAGATTAGATCCTGCTCCTCTCACGAAACGAATTTAAATAATCTGTCAACTTGAGCTCAGCTAGTGCTGCTCGAACTGTATCTCATTTTCTGTATTCTTCCTATTTACGTCAAGTCTTGAAGGAAATTCGAGGGATCTCGTGTGGCATAATAGTTAGCGTGTCGAACTGTTATTTCCGTGATCGCGGATTCGATTCCCGATCATGACCTTCGGAATGTTTCGGGCGAGAGAAATTTCTGCACATGGAATGGAAGTAAAGCCGTGGGACCCGTGCCTAGGTTTAGGCTTAGGCTAGGCAAAATTACTAGGTCGCCTCCTGGTTTTTTTTAGGGCGAACACGCTGGCGGACCTCATTAACAAATATCTTAAGAAGGAAGAAAAATTCGGGAATTTTTGGTTCGTTTCAGTTTGGGTCTCACGAGGTTATTCTTTGTACAGTAAATCTGTTTTGGCGGATTCCTGTCTCGAGCTTAACTTAACGTCGCTAGTTTGGTTGAGTCTATTTCTAGTAAATGTTTACTATAATTCTTACTGTAAATCCAGAGAAGTATTTCTTGTGGGGCTGATCTATTTCCAGTAAATATTTACTTAAAATCTTAATGCGAATTGGAGAAAAAGGATTTTGGATTGAAATATCCTCCTGCTCAGCCGAAAACTACTTTCAATCAACTACCAGTAACCCATTTACTGTATTCAATTTAAATCTTGCTGGCGACTGCGTAATGCAGTATGTCGGTTTTTAAAAACCAATTGTAATTTGCGAGATTCCGTGATTGAATACATTTGTTTGGTCTATTTGGAAGCAGACATTAAGACAAAAGGGGAACAGGGCAACATTTAAGACAAAAGGGGAACACGACGAGGTTTCTCTAAAATCCATTACTTGGCGTGCTCACGGCTTTGGGAGTAAGACAAATGAAGAAAGACATCGCAAAAGCGCTGCCCCCCGCGAGCAGGCAATCACTAACAACAGCAAGATACGCCGTGAAGTGTTCCGCGACGGGGCAGCTATTTTGGAGATCGCAAATTTTCGCTTTTCTTCAGATATCTTTCAATACCAAGACAAGAAAAATGGTTGATCATTTGGAAACTGCTTTCTAAGCGTTTTATCATTCGAAATAATCACAAACTGGATATGTGGTCGAGGTGAATAAAGGCATACAAAGTGCGCATTAAAATAAGAAAAACGTCGTATGGCGCGGTCTTGAAATACAATTTTACAATTATACAAGGAATGCGAGCAATTTAGAGTTCGATCCCAAGCACATGCTCCCGTTTATTTAAGTATACTGAGAAAAGTACATGAAAATGCACAATACAAGTGAACATTGTTCACAAAGAGATGTATAGTTGCTAAAAATTGTGAGTGGAAAAATGAAAGTTCGAAAGAATGCGAGATTCTAAGAATAAATGTAAAGGCAAATTCAAAAATTAATTTGCCTTTACCCCTCAGCCCCTCAGTTTCTATGATCATATCTTGATATCTTCATATGCATAATCTGGATAATTTCCAGACACGAACGGCTAATATGGTCTACGTGGAACCGATTAACGTCGGCATTTCATTAGTTATCAAGATGCAGTATTTTAATTATTTCAAGATGCAATAGTCACAACGATTTAAACGATTTAACGACTTTTCTCTCGTTGAAATTCCTCTTACCTCCAGTCACTAGAATGACTCCAACCGCCAACGCGTATCCGATCATTTTACGTGGATCCTGTTGGTGATCGCTGAAGAAAATGGTTTACGACTCCCGCCGTGATTTTAGCTCATCCAAGGAAGGGCCACGAGATAAAATTGACCCGAAGTTCACTCAAAATTGCGAACCGAACGACCGATGGACGACCGGCATGGTGGCCACGATTTTCCCCGACGGAATTTTCACTTGGTTGGTCAACACCGGTCAAATAATCGCTTCTGTCTGTTGGATCTGGAACGCAATCGATCTTCGATGGACGCGACAAAATTGTCCGGATCTTGCGAATCGGTGATTATTTGTGACTTGAGTCGGGACTCCCGGTTTTGCGGAAGACCAATGGCTGAAAAGTCAAAAGAGTCCTTTCTTTTTGCGCATACACAGGGGTGGAACACGACAACACTTGCGCAGAAGTGGACGAGATTGGGGCGCGATGTGCGCATCGACTGTGCGACCGAGTATTCTACTGACGACGCGAGGGTGCGACAAAGATTTGGGCCAAAAAATAATGGATTTCGGATTTTTCGTTGTGCGCATGCGCGCCTCGTATCCCGTTCCATGGGGCGCTGCATTGGTGCGGTGGCCGTGGCTGGTGGAGTGCTGGAATCGGTTAGGATTCTTTCATGGGGTCGATTCAGGCGAGTCCGGGTCTGCTCCGAGTGGGGAGATTCGTGTACTGTCGTGAAATGCATAAACGGAAATTCTGATTTTTTAAATTCGGAAATTCGTCCAAACAATTTTGCGAATACAATTTAAAACGATGAGGCGGTGGTTCCAGGAAAGCGGTGGACGAAATCAAACTGAATGGAGAACGCCTGACGATAATTTTGAAAATTAAAGACAAACCAGCAAATAAAGCATGGCTTCGTGTGCGGTTTGATCATTGTATCATTTCAGACAGCTTTTTCAAAATAACAATATGGTTTGATCATTATTGCGAAATGGTCGTAGCAGACCCGATGGTGTGAAAGAGCCCAAACTTGTGACGACTAAACTTAAATTTTCTAGTTCAATTCTAGTTTATCGTCAACGTTTGTTATTTGTCAGAGGATTATCTGTTCATCTGCAATTCAGCATTGTCTTGGATTATTTATTATACCTTTCTGGGATTATTTTTCTGGTTCTAGTGATTACTCTTTGGTTAATTCTACGATCGATACTAGTGATTTGGCTTCACGATCAATTAATTACTAATTGGGCAATGGATGATTGCAAGCGGAAATTAATTGAGACAAGTGAAAATAGTAGATTAAAATAATCAGTGTAAATGATTTACACTACATTTTATTTTTAAGATGTGTCATTTTTCTCACCCACATTGATCAACACTTACGAAGAATCTTGGAGCATAATAAGGCAATACTTCAGCTTTTAAGATTTTGGTGTAACATCATCGAAAAATTATCTTGAACAGAGGAACTAGATCACAACATTAATAAATAAAACATCACAGTAGTCTCTGAACTACAAATGATTCTGTACCCTGTTTTTTGTTTCTGTTTCTGTAGTTAGGGACGTTATAATGTCCGATAGTGTAAGACACTTTTAATCCATCAGGCCTAGTTTGAATTTTATTTACTTATATATCTATTACGGCGTGCCCATGCACCTTCTTTTATATTTCGAAAGCATAAGTTTTTGGCGTGGCCCCATTTTCATTCCGCCATCGAAACGAAGCTATTCTATTTTTTTATTCGGATAAATGTGTGTTTTGTTTCTCCTTCACGGATTGGATGGTGGCTGATGAAGCGGTCCAATGTGGAAACGACTCGATGTGCCACGACGAGAGATCCATGAGGCAGCCAAGCGAGTGTGTTTGTGTTCCGTTCTGTGAAAAAGAGAACGGAAGAGTCCATTTCGCCGGAATCGCTCTGGTTGCTGGTGGTGGGTTTGTTGGGCAAAAACGGACCCGCCTGGACATGGCAGGTGGGGAAGGGTACATCATGCATCGATGTGCGCCATACAGAATATCCTCCTGTGATCTGAAAATAATACAATTTCGGATACACCATTTGGAATTGTGTGCTTTTTTTTGGTTCCCTTCGCTGCAGTCACTGCACTACAGGGTTTTTTCTACCCCTCCTGTACCTCTTTAAATTTATATTTTTCCCAGACTAGAAGAATCTGGATAAAATGTTGATTGGAAATGTTCTTCTTCTGATCGGTTGAGCTTTGAAATTTGTTCTTTTTAAATATACATGTATATATAGCGATAAACTCGAAACATGCTTATTAAAATTCATTTGAAATGAACGATGGATACCGAAATATTAATGCTAGGAAAAACAAAAGCAAGTATTTTTGATCGTAGATTTATTTAATTTAAATTTAATTTAATTTAGCCACCAAATTGTTACAAGATTGTGCTATTCTCATAGAGCTGCTGGTGGAGAAACCACTAGTACCCCGAATTTCAGTGAGCATCGGAAATCGAGCCCTCGGAAATTTCGGATGCAAGTTATTGAAGGTTTACTGCATATGTAGGAGTAGTAGAGCTTATTCAGTACATTTTTCTGCAAAAAAATGTGTTAAGACAACTGAGATGTGTTAAGATTAACTGTGCCGCGCCACCTTCTTATTATCTTTTTTTTTACATGATTGATCATTTTTTTTTACTCAAACTCACTTAAGACGTGCAGGACCCTAAGCAGAATTTCGATTTCGTTGAGTGATTCCCTTTGAACATATGATATGGTAGTCGAGGGGTCTCGGGACCATTTTTAGTCGCGTGTAAGGGGTCGTAATAGCGGCGCCTGTGGTGGGACTTTCATTAATGGGGATGGATCGCGCGGTCGAGTCTGACATGGCAGGTCCAAATGGTGAATTGAATATTGTAGTACAGTGGCCTCCAAATGGTTGCGCCGGCTTCAATTAATATGACAGAAAAATCTTAGAATGGAATTTTAATGGGAATCGTTAGTGGATCGTAGAAAAGCGACCAATATTGGGCTTCTATCTCGTATTCTGAAGGGGGATTGTAATGTGAAAATTGGGAAAATATGAGACGGGCTCCTACTACGTGTAGAAGGACATACAAGTAAATGGTTCAGGAGCTGCATTGTAGTTGTGACTCGTACTTCAATTCCTATGTTGTGTGTGTT
>JAQGBY010003683.1:0-18527 GCA_034698785.1 Mycogona germanica | reverse complement strand
TTTATGCGATTTCATTGAGCCGTTCGACAGTTAGTCTCCGGACAGGAAAATCAAAATCTCTGTTTTATAATATAGGATTTCCATGAATGACCGTTCTGGGATTTCTCTTGTTTGAGAAATTGTAGAGGTCTTGGCCAGGAGTTGAACTCATGATCGCGAAGCATGATCGTCGAATTCTCAATGAAGCTGTTTAATTTGTGCGACGCTTGTGAAGCGAATTCACAAGACACTTTAATATGGGGTTGAGGGGGGTCTAATGAGGATCACCCTTCATTTTTACTCGTTCAGGGGTTGTTGGGAAGTGCTGTATTGTTGCGCCTCGGCATCGAGATAGATTTAATAGCGGTGAGGAATGTGCAGAATCGTCGAGATTGCGTCTGACAATCATCCAATTATGGCTCATAGAGGGCGCGCGCAAGCAATCATTGTTCATCTTCAGTCTTCATGCGGGCCGCTCACAAATGTGCCGAGAAGATTCAGGTGAAAAAATACTCCGTGAATAATCCGGGACAAATCTTTTTTAAGGTGTGCTTGGAAATTAAGACGTGAAGCAGCCTTACTTAATAATAATGTTTATGTCTGGCAGATTATAACCCGAAAAGGTCACGGATTATATCCAGTGTTTGTAGGAATTTGCAATTGGGGGCGTAACGCAATTTGGATTGCTTTTCCGCTAAACGCCGTTCAGCTGCAGATGCCAATATGGTAACTCGGTATCGTGAAGGGCATCAGGGGTCAGATCTGAACTGGGATTTTCGCATTTTACGTGTGTTCCATGCTCAGATATTTGAATTTTGCGTATACATGCACATGCATGTGCGCATGTACTGTTTTCTGAATTTTCCTGCTGAGGAGATTTTTTTTATTCCGGTAGCGATATTTAACATTTTAACATAGAAATTGTGGGGCTTTCTGGTATTACTATTTTTTTTTAGCCAAAGACAAATGCATAAATTTAGAAACTCCTGTTGTGAAGAGAAAAACACACTTGAGTGAATTAAAACAATTATTGATAATGTGTTTTTGTTCATCTGAAGATAATCTATTCTCGATTTTAATTAAATTGTAAAACCAAATTGTTGCTCGTAAACATCTCTTCCATTTGGGTCTTCCGGATACAGGTGCGTCACTGATCGACTTCGTACCTTCGCACATAATCATTCCTTCATTTATGGAACAGGAACTGAAAGCCATGTATCGGGCATACAGAATAAAATTATGCGCGAAGCGCAAAATTTTTTCGTTTCTGTTTTCTGAGCTCCGGGTAACTATTTTGTGGTAGTTGCACCAGATGGCGCGGCGTCGGCTATTCTTTTATCGTGTGTGTGTTTGCCCCCTACACCCCACACTCCTCGAGTATAAAATTAATCGGGCAATTACATGGCCAACCTGCGCCTCTGTATCTCGCCCGTTCGTCCGTGTGTGTGTGTGTTCGCGTTTCGCGACTCGCGCCAACTGCTGGCGACACTTTTGACAGCAACAACTGCCGCTAACGGCTGTAATGGTTCCGTCTCGGCTCCACATATGTACATGTACATGCATGTGCACATACACACACATATGAATAAGGTGGGTAGGGGGTAGGGTGACCTTTCAAAAATATCCGCGCGCCGTGTCTATACTGACAAATTTAAATTTAATTACGAATGCCTAGGCCATTATAAACGCATTTGAGGCCAGATTTGGGCAATAAATCTATCGCGATTCCCACCCCCAACACCACCGCGAAGGCCGTCACCCCTTTTGTTTCGTAATTCGCCCGTATCCGTGTTAGCATGTTGGGAAAACTATTACACATCCCAGTGTTTGCCGTCTACCTTCCCCCTCCCAGTATATAGGAGATTTCTGACGAATTTGTGCGCGATGTTATGGAGATAACGCGATCGTAATAGACAAGTCTCGTTGCATGTTATCGATCCATGAAATTGGTTTCTTTCTTTGTGTATTGTCATTTTCTAATTTAATTGGAATTTGCCAGAGAAAAGCACTTTAAATGCGTTTTGTGATTGCTGGAAAATCCTCTCGCTATATTTTTGTTTACATGAGAGATTCAAACATCAAACGAGATTGTTTGGTGGTGGTGGTGGTGGTGGGGGTTGCAATGTTTATTCCACGGTGGGATTTTTGGTTAATGTCTCGACGGGGGCTGGGGGAATATTGGTGACAATCTAGCGGAAGTACTCTCAACTCTTAATTGAATGTTCCACGAACAAACCTATTCAATAGAGAGCGATATTGCTTTTTTGGAAATAAATGTTAATTTTGTCGAATAACGTGATATAAAATGCAACCACCGAAGTCACATACATTTGAGCATGTTCAACAGTTCTAATATTTTCTACATGTTTACTGAATATGTACGTGAAAATTGTATAAATCCAGGAAACGTCTGTGGGTGTAGGACATCTTCATTGATCAAAATTAAAATAGACTATCAATATAATAAAATCTGATACACACTGGGTTTTTTTTTTAAAACAACAATTTGTACTCCGATTATTACAGAGAAGTTACTGTAATTCGACTATATTAATTATTTTCTACGCACTAACTTCAGACTACAAATTGTTGTAAAAAATAAAATAAATCCATTTCGGTTGGATTTTGAAATCTTTTTTTCTTCTCGTCACTGGTTTTTCGCGAATGTTGTCCAGCATTCCCCCTTCTTTATTGTGTGATTATCAGGTAATCGATTTTGTTGGTATCAATTTCAATCCATTGACATATCAATAATATATAGGGAGGCAACAAAAAAAAAATACAGCCGCTAATTGCAGAGGCCAAACAGGAAATACTATTTTTGATGTGGGTTAGATTTAAAATTGTATTTCAATTGATCACATTTTGTTGGCGCTAATTAAAAATCCATTAAGTCGTGTATTTTTTAGGCAACCATTTGTCCTGTTCGCTCATCCGGCAAGTGTGCACGCTAACCAATTCGGCGCTAGCTTTCAACAATGGCCGCGCGCACCGGTTAATTGCCGGGTTGCCCGTGATGCGGCCGCAAATAATTGACAGGTGTCTGCCTATTTACGCGCGCATTTTGTTTTTTGTTGCCTTCCTATATATTATTGATGAACCGTACCACGCACCTGTGGCGCTTCACGGCGGACGCCATGTACGTAAATCTATAGGGACACCAATGACGCCGCCTGGAACGTGGCCACCATGCCGCCGACCTCCTTTGCTCTGGGTAATAGCGGGTGGTGGTTGTGGTGGTGGTGGGACAGGTGAGGGAGGGGCGTTCCGGCGGCATCCGACCCAGTTAACACACATTTGGCGCCGCCACGCAAGGTCATCGTTTCCCCCGCTCTTTCAGCCGTGTCGTGTCATCGGTGATCATTTTGTGACCACTAGGTGGCGCCATCGGCACGCATCCTCCACATTTCGTTTCTTGTCAGTGTCAGGGGCAACGAGATTCTGCCGACCGGATGTCGAAATATTTACGACTGGATTGTGCCAACAGATTAATTGATGACACCATGTCATCACATTCAGTGACTCCGCCGCAGCTGGGACGTACGGGAAATACGAACGAGCGATTAAGGTCATTTTAATGGAAAATTCGTTTTTCACTGTTGGTTTAGAGTCTAGATCATCGGCCTACTTTCTGCAGGGTCGGTGGTTTGAACCCAAGTTGGTCAATCGAACACCAAGGAAGAGATCAATTTTTTGAGTGAATACCTATTTAGGAAATGTAATTGTTATAATGAAACCAAGGTGTATTTTGAAAGGCTGGCATGAAAAGATATTAAACAGATATGAAAGACGATTGTCGTTACAAAAATCATTAATTTTCTTTTTTTGCAATTTATTCCGCTCGTCCCCCTTATTGGTAACACCTTTTGATCTTTTCGGGGCCATTTGTAAAGTGATCCCCAACTGTCACGACCTGTGCCTTTAAATTGACAGCGATAGCATACTTCAATAATACTTGGTGCTGTATATGTTGACTCTGTTCCGCTATTTGGCCACATGCAGATGGTTCTCATCAATCGACCAATGGTTACTAATCTTTGGACGATATTATATTTCATAGGGTTACTGCAAACGCAAAAATATTAACAAATGATTTCCTGATAGCTGCCCTATGAAAGTATTCAAATTTTAAATATTTAGTCTTTCAATTTTAATTTGCCAAAATGACAGTGTTTCAAAACAACTCATGCAAAGCTCATTCGATTGAGAGGCTAACTTTGTTTAACCCGGGTTCGATTCCCAATTCGTGCACTCGTTTATTCGACGTCGGGTTTGAAAAATTGGTATATTCGAAATATACATTTTTTAATTTTCTTTAAGTATCATACCTTTCTGTCTAATTTCCGTAAGCAGCCTGATTCAATGCAGTGTCGTGCCACTGTTTTTGAACCGCTGCCTCTGGCATAGATTATGGATATCAGACCATCCGAAATGAGATTCGAACATGTGCTATATTCTAGTGTTTGCTCCTGCTCCTAAACACATGTCAGGCTAATAGTGCCTATCACGCCAATAGCGGTTGCCAGCTTTGCGGAAACATTAGCGCCCATTAGTTATATTCGTTGTCAAAAGCAGAGCAAATATGGGACGAGTCGCACCTGTTCCTCCTCCTCCTCGTCATCATTCGGGAAACTACGCAAAAGCTGCCGAAAAATGACCTACCACTGATCCAGGATCAAATCTTAATGTTGTTCTAATCAGGTACATACTTTGTTGAATCAGTTTTTGAAACAAATTCTATTTAAAAAATGTAAAATTAGAAAATTCAGAACAATTTCATTTGCAAATTCTTGGATCACTTTTTCATTTTCTGTCTTTTCCTTCTGATTTTATTTCTTGCAATTAGGGGCTTCATCTAAAATTTAAATGGACGATTAAAAATGTCTCCCATGGTGTCAACTGCATTTACAATTTTAATGGTTTCGTGTTTCCTCTCTGGTGCTGGATGAAACCGTCCACGGTCTTTTTCTAATTCAGGTTCTCGGCTCAGTTCGATTTCATTACTATTATTTTCTCGGAGAGCCAACCCCCTTACCGCCTCTCCCCCTCCAAATCACCGCCTGCCCCAACCTCCCCCGTCCTTATGCATTTGTGCGCCCGAAAAAAGCGTTTGCCTCATGCAACATGTATAAAGTCATCAATCATAGTCAACGGCATTTGCGTTATTAATTGCACATCAATAATCTCTGAAGTGTAAGTGTGGGGTGGGTTTAGAGGGGGTATGGGGAGGAGATAGGGGGGGGGGAGATGGAAAGGAAGGGGTGATGGGAAACACGATTCTGTGTGAGGTGGTGTGTGTGTGGGTATGTGAGGGAATAAATAGACCCGGGAATATTATAAGAATTGCATGCCGTACATCCGCACCTTACTTTTTTATCAGTCATTCATGTACACCTTTACCCGCTTTTGTATCTCCTTGCTCCTCTCCCCTGACTACCCCTTCTTGGATAAAACCAATTTCAACAACGATACACCCTTTTTCAATAACACAGCCATCATCACTCAACATCAATGCACTGCGATCGGTCAAGTCTCACTCAATTCGTCGAATTGTGTTCCGAGCCGAATGTTATTTCACAATAGGCGTTTACCGACAGATGACGGTTCAGCGTTCTAACTTTTGCACCTCTTTGGTTTTAGGCGACTCGCGGCAGCGCCCTCTGGTGTGTTCCGTGCGAAGTTGTCCTACCGCTATGATGGGATTTTTTATTTCGTGGCGGAGGGGGCATTGCTGTTAAGGTCAACCGGTGGTGGCACAACCACTTTTTTCGTGAGGGAGGGGGAAAAGATCGTGGGGGTTAAACCTAACCTAACCTTCCCTCTTTCGCCCTCAAGTTCTTCCCTCACTTACACCTATTTTTTTCTACCTGCGCCCCTGGACATTTAGCCTAGCCATATAGGCCTGACATTGGGGCAAAACAATTCCTTTAAAGGACAACTTTAAAAAAGAACAATACTGGCCTTTTTGTTGAATCGGTAACAATTCGTAATTGTTGATGGCGAATGCCGCCAGGTGGAGCTGGTGGTAGCAGGCTCTGTTCTGGCCGAATTCTGCTTACTAGGAGTCTGACAACAGTTGGAAATGAATTTCTTAAATGACTGCTGAAATATCAGATTCGATTTCGTGCAATATTTTCCCTCCATTGGAATGCTTTTTTGTCTGACCCCTTAGCTTGTCTGCCGCTCCAAAAAAGGGCGAAAGAACATGACAACTTCAATTTGGGAAATAAATCTCTTTCTCTCGTCCTTCCTCCCCCTCTGGAGAAGAGCCGCTAGTTTTTTTTTTTTTTGTTTTCATTCTTTTTTTCCCCCCTGATATTTTTTGGCGCAAAAATGTCGAGAAATGGAAATGTTGACCATACTGGATTATTTATGTAACGTGACCCGCGCCGAAAAAAAGCATAGCCAAAAAAGAGGTTGCATCCGAGCAAAAAGGAATTTGAAACCGACTTTTTTATATTCCTTTTTCTTTGGATATTGTTCAATATTTTTCTTATTCGATGTGGACAAATCACTGACGAAAGATGAAAAAGTAAAAACAATGGTAACATATAAAAATGCGTTTCATCAGAAATATTTTTACTGGAATATAAAACGCCTCCGGTTAGAGAAACAGAAGAAAGAACATAAAAATATATTTTATCAAAATTTCGTGCTGCCGTTTAAAAATATGTTTCAGGTTAGAGGAAAATTGCGATTGGGAAACGCAATCAAGTTTCATGTTCAATTTCCAACCCACTTTTCTCAGAATTTCAATTGTAAATTCCAATTCGACTAGTCGCTTGAGTTTGGACCCTTTGAACAAATTCCTTATGAGATCTGAGCAACACGAAGCGAGAAAAAAATTGAAAACGATTGTATTTTACCGCCAGCTGACAAATTTCAATTTCTTTTACAAACAGTACTCCAATCCTAGGAGTTCGCGCCAGAACTAGCGAGGTCCACAAGTGTGGCGAGAGAGACTGATGAATTAGGGGTAGGCCATATTTAGGGCATTTGTTTCTTAGTTTTTGGAAGCGGCGTAGCAGGGTTGGCTGCGCGTTTTCGGCTCACCCTGTACACCAGCCGGTCTGATAATTGAATTCTCCCACCGCGCACCCCCTCCACCCCCGGTCCCCTCTCCCCTTCCCCCTCCCCTCGCGCCCTGCTCCCCGGAGGAGAATAACTTCATGCATTTCAGAAATTTATTTCGTCGAGAGAGGAGATGCGGCAGAAAGAGAGCCATACAACTTATATAGAAAGAGCCGAGCGACAGAAGAGAAAAAAATCCAATTTTTACCACGACAGTGCGGGGATTATAGAAACGTAGTTTAGCAATTAACTTTACAAATTGAAGTTTTCTGTAATCACGTGACTAGCTGCCTGCTGCCAAGGATTGCAATACACTCGTGGTTGAGCGGCTGGATGACGCGCGACAACTTAAGAATAAAATCGTTTTTGACGCACATTTCTGTCCTGCAAGTCCCTCCTTCCACTCACAGCAATGACCAGTAGTGAAGGATTATCTGGTAAAAATGTGGATTCAAAGTAGTAAAAAAGAAACTTATAAAAATTCAATAATCACTTAAATTTATCGAACGAAACAAAAACGGTTTGCATATAAGACCCGAATTATTGGCCGGATGTGACGTTTTTTAATCGTGCTTGAGGTTGGGGCAAATTTTCCTTTGAATCGCGAGCGATACAGATCGCCTGGTCGAATCTTATTAAAAGTTAAGCGCACCCTTTCAAGCATAATTGAAATTCTTGAGCAACAATTGAGAAAGACGAATTGTAATTCGAGAGTGCCTTGTCGAAACCAGTTTTCTATTCGATTCTGTTCAATGTCTGAACGCACCCTGCTCAAGCATGCTTGGATAAACCATGCTTGGTCAATGTAACTAAGATATAACGATCTTCCGTTACTGTTCTTTTCATAGCAGTCGGGCGACTTCACACCGTCGAAAGTGAGCAAAGTGAGCACTACAAAACTGTAAGCACCATCGACATGTCGCAATCGGCTAATTTTAAATTTTTAAAAAAGCAAATCACGTGATCAGCAACTGTTTAGAGCCACAGACCACACGGTTAAGTGTTGACACTCTCATCGACACTTGCCTTAACAACCGCAAACTTTATCTTTAAAATCTTCCAACCTGACCCCAAAACAAACTTCACCCGCCTGGTTCCAAACGCACCCAGGACCCCGAGTGCCAATGATAGCCAATATACTGCCCCCAACTCAGTCATCCCCGCGTTATCTAAAAAAGAAAAGCCCCTCCTCCATCTCTCCCAAATGGCCAGATCACACGATTCGTGGACTGATCGATCCGTGGCGCTCCGATCGGCGTTACTCACGCGTTGCAGCTGTATCAACGATCGAATCGTTCGCCAAACGAGTGGTATCTGGGCGGCATGACGAGGGGAGGGGATCGGTGGGGTTGGTGGGTTGGGGGAGGTGCAAATATTTATTTTTGAGTCAGGCAGCGGATCTATGGGGCGTGTGTGTTGTGCTGGCAGCAGGCCGCATGGCCGCGTCTGGGGAGGTGGAGGGGGTAGAGGGGTAGAGGCTTCGAAGGCGAGCCTCGGTGCGGTGTGTTCCGACGTAATAAATGGTAATACAGCGTCATAAAAGTTTCATAAGTCATCTTATATAGATTACACATGGATTACCCCGGCCTCTCTCTCGCGCTTTCGGTGCCGAGCCACGGCGTGTGCCGCATCCTCCTGAGATCATCCCATCTCTCACCACGCAGGACCACAACATCCCTATCACTCACCTGACGTCAGGTGTAACAGAAATCGATCGATAGCTGTCCCGAATTTTTTTACTGGCGCAATCAATGTATCCGATAGCAAGAACGGCTCGCTCAACCCAGGAAAAGCCGAGGAACCGGGCAGCGTTTTTCAGTTTGCAATCCCTGCAGTGCACTGCCTGCAGTGATTGTCATTCGACAAGGGGCAGCACGCATTGCAGTCAGTGGTCGTCGTTTGACGGCTTGTGTGAATCATTTAATTGAAGATATGCCGAGAAATAGAATTGGGAATATTGGTCCGGGGGGGATGAATGGGATGGGAGTTTGATTTTGTGGCTAGTCTTAGGAGGTCGTGGAAGCTGCTGGCGCCACCTAGTGCGCATGCGCGTCAGGAGTTGGCGGCATTTATATATTTTTGCGGCGCCCGATACTGTCGAGGGAACGAGAGAGGTGGTTGCCGGGTGGAAGGGTAGGTGTGGGAGGGGAGGGGAGGTGTGAAACATCTTCTCTCACGGCAGCTGGAGATTGGCCAAATCGGCAAACGGCTGCTCAGTTATTTAGAGCAAACATGCCGCCATTGATTAATTGGACCGGTAACGCGTCGGCCTTTCAAGAGAAGACGACTGCGAGAGATACAGCACTTTGTATCACGTAGTAAGAAGAAGTGGTGCAGAAACACATTCTCAATCCAAGATTATGTGGAAATTGACTGTTGCCCCGAAACATAATTCGTCACCCGCTCGCTCATTCCAATCTAAAAAAATCGTTGAGGCTCTCTCTATAATAATACCAAAACCGTAACCATTATTGCGTGAAGTTCTCTTAAATGTCTGATTGGATTGTCTCCATCTCAGGTCTCAGGATGTCTGTCTTGAGAGGGAATAGTGAAAGTTTGTGCTAAACAAATTCTGACGAGAGTCGTAGAGAGAGAGAGAGAGACGCCCAACAGCGTTCACATACGTATCGATAATAACAAATTGCTAATTAGATGGGCGGCCTTCTGTACACACACGAGTGTGTGACACCTGTTTGCGATTGGCCTCGATGCATTTTTGCTTTTATTACGCGCCCTCCTACGACGTGAGCCCTCTCTTTTATGCATCTCTCTTATAGGCACGGGCCAAGCGTGCTGCTGCTACTATTCTAACTGGTGTGATGGTGGGGGTGGGGTAGGTGGGATAGCGTGTCGTCGGATTAGCTCCGTTTGTGTGTGTGTACTCAGTCTTTCTCGCCTTCCTTTCTCTCACTACGACGAGAGACGACATCTCATTTCGTGCGACGCGTGTGTTGTTGTTGTAGTACACACGCCCGGTGTCAGGAGGCCTTTCGATACACCAGACACGGTGGTGTCGAGGTGCGCTCAGGTGTCGCCACCCCTACGACCCTTAATCACATCTCTAACCAGTGTCAACTCATTCGAAACCGTTTTGCAGCGCTGTCCATTAATTGTATTATTGAGTACACTTTCCGGGAAGAGCATCTCACAATTTAAGACTCCTTCCATGACATTTAAAAAATATAATGAGCCCTCCCATGAAAGTTGTCATAAAAAATGATTTCCCTTGAAAGATCTGCGGAGGTCTCAAGAGAACAAAAATGAAATAATAATTAAAATTTAAATTAATGTTCTTTAACTAATTTCCGTGCTGAGAATGAAAACCCGTTGCACTACAAATCGATTCCAACCAACTGAACCGGCCACGGAATTGTATTGGCACTTGCTCGAGATTCATCCATAATCATTACAATTGCACGACTCCTAACGATCAGGAAATGATTTTAACGTGACATGATCGTTGGATCGCGTGCGCAATTGAGGCTGGAATGGGGCCGGGGGTGTTCACTGAACTCCCCCTCTCTATTCTAGTAAGTGGGTGTTGGGGCCAGCCCAAGTCGATCGCTCCACACTCTTTGGCTCTGTCAGAGTGAGTGTGTGTGCAGTGCAGCACGTTAAGCGGTTATTCTTCGAATTAACATTTATATTGAAGGCTGTAAATTGCATTTTGTTCGATACATTATAATATAGAACGCGCGCGTCGGGTATAGATAGATGGGAAGGAACACTTGAGCGAGTGAATAGAGGACGAAAGAAAAGTCATGGGGAGCCGATTGGCAGCTATAGGTTACAGTAGGATGGAATGGGGATGACGAAGGTCAAGGGGTGTTGGCACACGTCTGTACGGGGAAGAGGGGTATATGTGCAAAAAAAGATTTTTTAAATCCCAACCCCCTTTAGGATCACTTACTCTAATCAAAAAATTGAAAATAAATCATTGCTCGAACCCGAGACTCTGATCCGCTCTATCCATGATAATGTTGATTAAACTTTTCTAGTTATATTGGGTACAGTTTTTCCTTCACCAATAAATGTTGGTTCAGCCTAAATAACAATGAACTTCAATTGTGTCTGTACAGTACACGTAAAAGATCCCTACCTAGGTATCTTGGTTAGGCTAGGAAAAATGACCAGGCCACCTCTTGTGGGGGTTTTAGGGCGCAAAGGTTGATGGGCCTTCTCCTCAAGATAAAACTAGAGACTGACTTCAAAAATCTTGCCTTGGTTATTTAAAAAAAAATAAAACGTTGTCATTGCTCATATTTGAGATTGATTGTTCTCGTTTACCAGCTGTTCTGCTGAGCACTCAACTCTGGAACTCTTTGGTAGGGTTGAATGACTGTGGGGGTTTATTCCTTACATGTCGTTGTGACAGGCCCATATATGGGCGCGTCAGTCAGGCTAAGTGGTGTGTGGCGCAGGGGCTTCCACATTTTATGGGTATGTAAAGAGAGCTCCGGCATACTCGCGTCGTGGTATATACGTATGCATGCGCGGAGACACTCTCAAATCGATATGCAGATGTGTGGGGGTGTGTTTGAATCACTCCTGACCGATAAGTGTATTTGCGTTGGCAAAGTGGTGGTGAGGGCGGTGGGTAGCAGGCCCCCCCATACACACCCCTCGTTGGTTCTCACAATGACCGTCGCAAGTGCCGTCTCTCGAGCCCCCCCACCGTCCACCCTTTCCATCCATTGTGCCCCTGTCGTCTTCGTTTGACCAAACGTCTCTTGTTTTTATGGGATCCTCCTGAGACCGTTTTGCGTGCACCGGGAGCAACTTTGGGTACTAGGCAGATTTATATTGTGGATTTTCGGGATGGTGTTCCCTGACGAATGACACAAGTACCTGTCATGCGCAGATCTAATAGATTGTTTGCAGTTAGCCGATTTAACGATGCAGCATCGATTCATAATATTTTTAGCATCTTTCAAAGTGGTGACGTCATTCTCGCGTGAGATTTTAGCACAGCGAGTAACTTGTCACCACTTCCGAATGATCGTTCAAAGTCGACGTCATTCGTGTGTCTCGCCACAGTTTTTTGCCCCTGCTGATGCACGCATGCGTACTCCCCCCCCCCCCGTGTTTGAATTGAGCGAATACAAATTGGCGCTCATGAATGTGTGTACCTTGGCGAGGCGAGTAGAATTATAAGTATAAAGTGTATGCAGACGCCAAAACTTCACCACATAATAGTAGCAATAGGTAGCACTCGCCTATGGTTGAGGTGTAATGGCGCAATCGTTAAAGACACTTACCAAAATTATGGATATGGGAAGTTAAAACGGTTGAAAGTGGGGGAGGTTGGGGGATTAGGTGTTTGGAAATTTCCCACTAAATTAGGCTTACATTGCAATCTCCAGATTTACGAGAATGCGTTACTCTCGAGGTTGATCACCACCGCACTTTGCGATTGCGAAATTGTTTTCTGTACGCGAGCAAAGTGTTCCAAGTAATAACACTCTTTTGTAAAAAAGATAAGCTGTCGCGCATTACGTTTTCCAAGTGGCATATCGCAATTTTATTGACATCAAAGATCATTTTTGTCACATTACAGCTATATTTTATACCACGATGAAAGATCGAAAAGCAGAACGCTCTGCTCGCCTTGAGAAACTCTTTTTATTTCATATCTCAGAACAAATGTTTTTAATGTGTACATTCTGACTTACTATTTTATACTAATTTGTATTTTTTCTTTTATTTTTTCTATAGGTAAGTTGACGGTTCGGTTCCCCTCCATTCATCGCCTATCAATTGTGAATTCAACAAATTAATGGTTACGATATACAGGTTAGAAAGGACTCTGGGTGAGTGTTTACTGTAACAGAGCAGAGATCATTCCTAAAATTGTATTTTTTGATGAATTCAATGTATGGGTTTAGATTCCCCTGATTTACGAAAAGGGTATTTTTTTAATATTGTTTTTTGTTTGTGTTTACTAAAAAAGGCGCGCACCTTTCGAATCAGCCTTTCGTTTCATTTGTCCCGACAGTTTTATGGTCGTATCTCGATCGGTAGAAGCAACATCAAGAAAGCTTTTAGAGTGAGCATGGGCGGGGAAGGGCATGGACGACCCCGACTGAATGGACACTATAAAAAAAGCAATCAAGCGGCGGACTTATTGGCGCCCATCCCTACGAACGGAAACACGCCGAGTGTAATTTGGCTAATTGACTGTACAGTGGGCACTTGCCAAATCAAACTGACCTTTGCGATGTGCCACGGAAGCACGCAGACGCAGATAGGAAAACCATTCCATAGGCAACATTAAAAAAAACAGTTAAATGGAGAGAAAAAAAACTGATCGTCTTGAGAACAAATACAACTAATCTCAATCAATAATCTATCTTTGTCAATCAAAAAGACTAGCTCGTAGTATAGTGAAATATGCAGAATCCACGCATTCTTTTTTAAATCTGGAACATTCCAAGTCGTTCCAATTCCCCCTCTCTTCGTCGTGTCCCCTATGCTTGGCACGAACCAGGTGACACCCCACCCTCTCGCCCAACCCCTCCCCCTCCAATCAGCAACTACTTCCGGTAGATCCGCGATAGTGGCTCTGCGCCGGCATGCATGCAGGTATATCGACTGGCGCCTGTGCAAAGTACGTGTGCCCGGATTGGCCCGTTTGTTGACACTCGCATCACCCGGCTCAAAACTCGGCGTTGTCTTTTTTTAAATTGCGGGGGACACACGCGCCCCGGCTGACGGCTCGCGTTGTTCGCGCGACGGAATCGCAGGCGACCGTGGCGACCCCTGCTGGCCGAGAGCAGACGTCGAGTAATACTGTATTTCAATATTAGCTACGTGCACTGGATATAGCAGAAGTGGGGTTCAAATACGAAGATGAGGCTAAATCTTGTTCCAGTGATACCTTAAAATATCGTCCGTTAAATCCAGTCATGCAGCTAATAAGAAATTTTTTAGGGAATGACAAATTTGAGATCCACAGACTGATGGACACGTAGAAAATTAATCGAATCGAATTTGTGAAAGTTCAACGATTAGTGGTAATCTACTTGTAAAAAGTCAATTTTATTTTGGTCTTCTCAAAGTTCTAACGTATGTTTAGTTCAAATTTCAGGAAATGCGTTAAGCCATCTCTGGAGGAACAATTTCATACCTGTAGCATTTCGTTAGTAGTGTCATCGTGCAATTTGCGAGGAGGAGGAACACTCTCCTGCGTTCTCATTGTTGGTGGCGAACGGATCGCACAATTGGCAATGCACGCGTACGAATCGCATTGGAAAAGACAAGAGGAAGAGTCGGTAGAAGGTGATGGTGGTAGGGGGAGGGTTCATCTTACCCTCCCACTTTCATTCCACACTCAATCGTACGTGCCTATGTAAAATTGGAGGGGAAATTTTCGCCAGTATTTTTCTTTTGCTTTTCCCCTCTCCTCTCCCGTTTCTCTTTTTGCTTCTGTGCGCCGTCGCCTCACGAATTTCTCGAGTCTGTCGATCTCATTTTTTTTCTCTTCTCTCCTTTTCGTTCTGGAATCTTTGATTGTACGCTAGCCCCGGGCGCGCAAATGAAGTTAACAGATTATGTGCAACGCGCGCGCGCGTCCGATCACGTCACCACCCCCTCCCCCCTTCTTTTTCACCCCTTCCCCACCCACTTTTGGTGTTCCTTTTTTCCCATACTGTTGCTCCGGTGCACACCAATCAGATCCAACAAAATCCAGAGGTACAGTAGTAGGAGTTGCGCGAAGAGATAACGGTTAGAGTAGAGTCCGGGCAGCACATTTCTTAGAACGGCTGACACGTGACTAGTAAGCGTGTCACCACCAGATGCAAATTCGACACTCGAATCATCATCATCCTACGAGCGAATATTGATCAGTTGAGGTCATGCTTCTTCATTGAAGGGCGTAAAAAATGTTTCTGGTTCGTAAATAAAACATTTCATGCATTACGATATTGCCAATGGAACTATTAAAAAATAATAATATCGTTCGCGTTAATTTTTAACGAGGCGCAACATGCAATACTATTTTTTTCGTTTGTCTTCACGATTCGATGACATTGGGGACGGTGCACAAACAAGTGTAGAAATCGAGACTGAAAAATTGTGAAACTCGGCAATGGATGATGATGATGGCGATGTCGCTGGGGGTTGAGATCTATACACACTCGGCAGAAGAAACGCGGCCAACTCTGCGTAAATATTTTATAAACCAGCCTCCCCCTTATCCGCCGTCGTCATAATTAATGCAAACTCGGTTAGTTCGGGAATGTTGTATGCGACGGTCGCGCCCCCTGGAGCAGGAGTGCCGGCGTTGGAGGGTGGAGAGCTCGGGTGAACTGGAGATATGCGGGCGCGCGGTTTTTCTCCCACGCACAGGATTCGACCGCTCGAGGCCTTGCGTCCATCTGAGGAGGGGGGTGGGAGGGGGGAGCGATTCGCACACCTTGCCACCCCCACCCCCCGCAGTCCCCTCCACCTCGCACCGCCCACGCCGTAATCAGCGCCACTGCCATTATCACCTTTCCCCCCACCCCAGCCGCATCAGCAGCTCTCTCTCTCTCGCTGGCTTCCCCTCTCCTCCCCCACCCCCCTTTCTTTTCGTCCCCTCCCTCCTCTCAACAGCACCTGCCTATTTTCTTTATCCCCATCTCTACTCGGCGGCGGCAGCGGCTTCGTTGTCGTCCCCTGGCTGTTGCTCTGAGTGCTCAGTTAGCTACTTTTCCAGGCACTCAGCGGAGTCGTATTTTTTTGGTTGTGCTGGTTTGGATTGTGGTTGACCGGAGACGACGGGGTCACATGCTCAAAATGTCACATTGATCGTCATTTCATCGTTCTTGGTCAGAGTAATCTCGCTACACAGTTTTTGGATTTTTCTTAATTTCTTTCCCATCAGTGAGGTCTTACTAGAGCGGGACATACTAGAATGGTTCAGGAGCTGCATTGTAGATGTGACGTACTTCAACTCCTATTTCCCCAGAGTGTGTCGACAGTGGAATAGCCTTAATGATTCTAAAGTCAGGAGCCTGTTAGGATAGGACAACCACACCTGTAGCTTAGGACAACCACACCTTAACTGGTCGTTCGACCCCAGCCATAGGCCCCATCCGGGGCTGCTTGTGGGTACATATTGTAATTATAATTGTAATTGAGGTCTGATGTGCATTTTCCATTTGACGACCAGAGTTTGGGCATTCTGATTGGACAAATGACATTGGTTAAAGATCCGTGTTGTAATTATTTTTTGGTTTGTAGCTTGTTTGTAGTCTGATATTTGGTTCCAATTGTCACCACTGGGGCGCATCAAAGGTTATTAGCGTCTACGGTGCGAACGGTAAATGTGTATGAGATCAGAAATGGTTCAAAAGAAATATGCGAAAACCAGTTTAAAAATGTTTTTGAGAGATTTGTTCACGGGTTTGTATTTTCATGCTTTGTGCACTAGACCCTGGTTTTTAAAACTTAATTGTGAAGCACAGTGTGGCGTTCACAGTTAGAAACACCTGAGAAAAATGCGGCCGCCTTGCCATTACCAACTTTGGACTCCGGTGGGGGTAAAACACAACTCGGTCCTCGTGTGCTTATCACTCCCGATGCAACCGCCACCGCCCCCTTCCCCTCCCTCGATCCCCCCTCCCCTCAGCTGCCCCCTCTCCTACTGTGTCGCTGCATTTTAAACAAGCATCAAATCAGACGGACCCTTAAAAGTTCTTTTCGGCGAACGTCACGTGGTCTGCTTGCCGCCTACCACCTAGCCCTCCTCCCCCTCTTAGCCTACCACCCTGCACACCACCTCTCTTCTCCTCTATCATCAGGAGTCTCCTTCCTCCTCCTCCTCCTCCTCACCTAATGCACTTGAACGACGAGGAGAGATGCGGGAGGATCGCGTTGGCAAAAGCACGACAGACAGCGAAAGCACTATAACTATTGGCGCGTCAGTCCTAATGCAAATATCAAGTGTCAGAAGGCGCGGGACCAAAAATTGATCGAAACTGGGTCGGAAAATGTGATCAAAATATTAATGAGGAATAAAATGGGAGTCACGCATCAATCAATGGTCATTTCTTATATCAGCGCCTGTTGTTTCTTAAGACTGATGACGACACACATCTACACCTTCAAAACGTTAGGCGAATTCCAAACACCCCTTCGTTCCATTCTTTGATATTCTAATATCTTTGTACGTCAGCCATTTTTCATTAAATAACACATGAATAATTGATGGGAATTGTTCCAGGAATGGCCAATTCCTGGAAAGATGGGCGTTCACCTTGTTCTTGTTTCATTCACCGTGACGTATTTAGTTTATGGAGCGATTGGCCTGGGAATTTTAACAGCCAATAACTTCAGTGACATCATTACATCTCTCCCGACATACGGGACATTTCACACGAATCTAAGCGAGAGTAGAAATTGGCTGTAATGCCCCCACCCCCCCATAGCATGTTTTTATCTCAACCATCGCTTGTAATTCAAGCGACGTGTCCCGATGGCGTTTTACTGGTGGTATAGGGTTATTTAGTTCGATAGGGGTGAGGGGCAAAAAGTCTGCAAATTGAGACAGAAACTGCCGTATGTTACAGCTCGGAGAGGAAATCCATCTCCCTGTAACCCCACCCCTAGGCTAGCCTCATCAGCCAGCGCCATCTGCTGTCACATTCAGTGTATTTGCGTTTTGGGGGTGACTACGTAACGAACTTGATGCAAAATACGACTACTTTCGTGGAAAGAATGGGGAGTGAGGTAGTACATGTTTGTTTGGTGGATTGGTTGTTGGCGATCTGAGCGTCAGAAGATGTTTGGATCAAATTATTCAGTTTATTTTGGAAATCGAGTTTCCAGTAGCTGTTATTTTCATTTTTTGGACTGGGAGCTTATTAGGCAGGCGCGCATTCGTAAATCTCCAAAAAGTGAACCAGTGACGGAATCCCACGCCTCGATTTGAAGACTGTCCCCCGTTCATACGAACACGCTTTTACATCCACGCCTGCGGTGACCGCCAGATGTCGCTAGCTGTCCACCGCACCCGCGATTGTCTCTCGCGCGTTGGCGAATCTCCATCGTGCTACCTGCACATCGCCCATGTATACCGAATGTGTTTGCTGTCTTCAAACGAGGAGGCCATCTTTTAGTATTGAATTGGACTACATCCCCCCCCCCACCTTTATACCCATCTTTATTCACGGTGAGGATGCGCAAGGGGGCAGAGGGTGCATCGGGCCGTGAACTTGCTCCACTGCATTCGTTCTCTTTGATCTCCCCTTTCCCCCTAAACGCCTCGACCTGTACCCCCAATCCACCTGCACCCCCTCTTTTGCCTGTCCTGGATTCATCACTCCCAACCCCAACCCAACCATATATATCCACCGTTTCTTAAACCTTTTTTTATTGTAGTCGTATTTCATTTGACATTTTTTTTTGTTCCTTCTCCCCTCCCCTTCTCCTACCAACCCTGTCCTATTTTTTTTTTAAACCGTTGCTCCTTCTTACTCAGCCCCCGAGTTCCG
>JAQGBY010003682.1:0-18532 GCA_034698785.1 Mycogona germanica | reverse complement strand
CTCAGATACAACTGGTCGTTCGACCCCCGCCATAGGCCCCTCTCTTGGGGGCTGCTTGTGGGTACATATTGTAACGAAATTTTTTTTTATAACGAAAATCGTACTCTTATTTTTCCCAACATTCTGGAATTCGAAACGAGTCTACAAAAATAGAAATATATCACCAAAACAAAAACTACTGTAATGAATGCCAAAGTTAAAAATTATCGTGTTCAGTCTTCACAATTTTAGACAAACGCCTGGTCTAAACTAATATCAAAAACCGCAGGCCCCGCATTACTATCTAAAATATAGAGGTAATTAATGTAGCCCCGGCTGAGTTCTATCAACCAATACCGGAAACTCGATCTTGGAAGTCGAGCGAATAAAAAAGAAGGAATGAAAACGATTTCATGTAGAACGAGAATATCTACACGTATCCACAAGTTTGCCTATATCACGTGTAATTCCAATGAGGCGCCAATAACAACGCCTGTAAGCCGAAAACCGATTCCCTTCTTATATGAGCCCCCACCGACTGAAGCGAGGGCACCATCCTCGCCGTCTGCTCACGTGCACGTGCGTTGCCCAGTGTTGCCAGCCTGCGCTGCGTTCTTTCCCCCACCAACCGCGAATCGAATTTGTTCCACCAATCAAATCTAATAATCTAAGGAATATGAATTATAGACATTGTTCCGACCACCTTCGTGACGACATCGACTTATTCGATTAGACTTCTCGCACCGAACATTTTGTAAAATTTGTTTGATAACTTAACATATTTGATGAGCTTAACAAAAAACCTCGAATTCATATTTTTTAATTCAAATGTTAGCTCGATCTAACTTGTGCCGAAAAATGGAGATTTTGAATAAAAATTACACGACTAAAATTCTTACAATCCGGTTACATTGGCTATGTCGTTCATTGCCGACAACAGTATTCTTAAAATTAAAATGTGGATGGAATAAAATTAATATATTGTATTCAAATAAATAAAGTTCAAATGATATATTTTTAAGTTAAGAAGAAAACAAGCACCATGGTACCTGACCTAAAAATATTAATGAAAATATTCTTTGATTCCCAAAAAGGCGTTTCAACAAAAAAACCGGTCATTTGGGATTGGTTACAAAAGTTCGAGTAAAGAGTAAAACTCCTAAAAGCGGTGTGTTTACATTCGATCATTGCACTTTTGGCTCCACGAACACGCATACCATGGAGTTGTGCTCCATGCAAATCTTCGGCGTGCGGTTGTAAAATGTTTCATCCAACGTTCGTGTTTGGCCCAAACAAAATGGCATTTCCCATGGCACCAAACGTGATATGATCAATAATGCAAACACCGCTAAAAAACAATAGCAAACTTTTGACTTAACAAAACGCACCAAATATTCGAAGGCGTTGGTTGCATGAGGTTGAAAAGGGTTTGTTGGAATGGAATTGGAATGATCAAATGGACCATGGATTAAAAAAAAAATGAAAGATTGTTTATGGGTACTGACCGACAGCCGGCGACATGGACCGGGACCCGGATGATCCCGAGGGGGAAGGGGTGGGCCGCAGTGGGGACACCCCCGGCTGCAGGCCCTGCGAGGAGGAGGCAGTTCCCTGACTGCTACTGCTGCCCCCTACACTCTGGTTGCTGTTCTCGGACTGCGCGTCATCCAACGAGCCCGACAGTTCCGCCTGCACAACAAATAGACAAAAATAAGACAAGATTAGTCAATGGCAAGATTAATCAAGACACAAAAAATTCAATAACAAATACATATTTTTAAAAAATTTAATCACCCTTCCCTCTACCAGGTGCTTCAAGCACAACACGAAGGGTAACACAATTTCACCACACAATTTCACCACTAAGTCTAATAAGCGGTGAAGAGGACACGTCCTAACAAATACAGCTTAAAAATGGTAGCAGAAAGGTTTGGTTTATTCGTCAATAAAAGGCTTTCAAAAGAAATACCCACCCAAAAATCTTTCGAATCATATTTTTATTATTATTTTGACAAGACACGCCTACGAAGCTAAGGCATTGAATAACACAATGAGAGGTAGAGAGATAGGTTTCTTTCCTCAACAACACTTTTCGAACTTCAGATTGTTAGTTGTTCCAAATTGCTAAAACGGTAACTTTAAATAAAATAATTCGTGCTCTCTAGGTATATGAATAGGTATTTCAATATTGGAGAATATCTCCAATTTGTCTGCCCCCCCCCCCCTACTACCCCCACACTTAGGGGCAGGAGTTGTGAGCGGTGGTAAAAGTGGCTGGAATAATTGTGACTGCAACAAAAAAGGGGCCCGCATACTTTCGGGACGTCACTATGAGATATTACGTATAGCTTGATCTGTCGAGAGCAGTATCCGCCCCCATGAGCCAGCCACGAACGAGACTCTACAACGACGAAACACATGACACTACTGTTTGGTGGTATAGGGGAATATTGTTCGCAAACACATGGTTTACACGGAATTAGAATTAGGTCAGTCATTGGTCTCAGTCATGGGCACAATCCTTATTTTTGGAATTGCGTGACAACATTTCGCATGTTGGCATTGTATGATTTTTCGTTGTTGATGACAAGAACTTGAACGATGATCTTAATGATCAAAATTAAAATGCCAGACATTCTTCGGTATCTAGATTTCGGGTTCGATATTTAGATTAAATTCCTGCCTGCCATTTTTTGGACATTCAAGTCAAAATTCTCGATGCATTATGCCATAATTCCACCAACAAGGACAACAAGAAAATAATAGCGCATACATCTTGATCCAATGCGTGATACGGGCGAGCAATCAACACGTACCGCAATAGTCTGGAACACAATTCCATGAAACAGAAACATGGCCTGGAACACAATTCCAGGAAACAGAGACATGGTCTGGAACACAATTCCATGAAACAGAGACATGACCTGGAACACAATTCCATGAAACAGAGAAATGGAACAGGGGTTTTGAGATGTAATCATTGGTAAACCCCCTTAACAAATATTTTTTTAAAGACATGGAACAGTTTCCACAGTGTAAAGGGGAAGCTGACGGATACGTCATTTTGTCTGGGCCTAACGAGCACATGTGAAGTAAAATATCAAACGATCAAGCTGGAGATTTTAAACCCATGGGTCAAACAAACACAAATGGCATTTCATTTCCATGGAGCTTAAACGTGAAATGACCTGATGAGTGTAAAGTTAAACTGAGATTTCAGATACGATCTCTCAGTTTGAAACTTGACAAAGAAACATGAACCGACATTCTTGATTCATGACACACACACCCGTCAGCAGCTTATTTTTATTTTCCGATTTTGACATCAAGAAAGCCAGACATCAGGAAAAGAAGTCCAAGAATATTTTTTTCTTCTCCATCCAAAAAAAAATGTTCGCTCTTTTGAAGGCCGCCCCCATGTACACCTATTACGCACAGAAATAGGCATGATGTGTAAACAAGACGCACTTTTGTTGTGATTTATGCGATGGCTGACGATAATGGCGAGCACACGCGTGTATATAAACAAGTCCTCTCCGTGTGTTGGTGTGTATGTGTGTGTGTGTGTGTGTGTGAGAAGCATAGAGTAGTTGTAGAAGTCGTCGTCAGAGCAGACACATGCTAATAATTGCACGCGTAAACAATAATAACGGGGGAAAAGCGTGCCCTTGAGGGCCTTGACAGTGAACTAATAAAATAGCACACGCAACCCTTATTAGGCCGGCTTCGCCGACCGCGTAATCGTTTTCGGAGGGTGGTGGTTGGTGGTAGTGGTGGAGGTGGTGGGGCACGGGGGACGAACTACGACCCCACCCACTCCCGAGCGAGGAACCGGGCGAGGAGGGTGGGGCGCGTCGGTCGGAGCAACACGTGTGCCGATGACGCGGAAATTAGCGTCCAGGGACCGGATGCGAGAAGAGGGTGTGTTCTGGGGTGGGAGAGAGAGAGAAATGTCGGTTGAATGACTGGAATTGAACATCCGCATGCATTCCTCTCTCAGACTGACCAAAGAACTGAAAGGCCTAGAAGCAGCTACCCCACAAGGCAGGCGAATTCATTTACTCAGCCTGGGGCGACCACCAAAAAACAGCAGTTGTATCGTTTTGCGCCACGATACAGGATCGCAACGCCGCCTGGCGAGTAACGGATGAAACCTTACAGTTTCGGGTGGCGCCGCATAAGTGTTCACCTTACATTCATCAAAGCGTAAAGACATTTTTTCTGAAGTATGATGCCACACTTTTTTTCCTTCATCAAATGTTTCCGGGAAAAAAAACAAGGAAAATAAGAAAGAGAGAAATCTTCGAAAAGCAGTAAACGTCAGCAAAAAAATAAAAAAAAGGTTGGCGACCACCGCATTATCTGCATTTCGTGATAGACAGATAGCAGACAAGAGACAGACCTCCACCAGACAGACGGGCACTTGCTCATCTCTACGCGTCTGGTGGTGAAAATGACGTTGGCTCGCTCATTCATTCATATTAATAATCAGTCGGAGGAGTAGGGGTGGGGCGGGATGGGTGATGCCGTGGTTACGGCCAAAGACACCACCGACGCCGCTGTTTACGACGCGCACTTGTTTAGGAAAAGAAGGAGTGGGGGGGAATCCGACACACAGGTGGGGGATGATCAAGATTAGAAGAGAGTGAAGGGAGAGGGAAAAAAAATAGCAAGTGGAAAGAAAATAAGGTAGGAAGAGATGGATCATGATAATTGATAAGGATGTATTCGTTTAACCATAAAGCCTAGTTTAGACATACACACGCTCATTTCACTCTTCGGCTTCCAGGAAATGACATTTTGTTATGGTCCAAAATGTACGTGAAAGTTTAAAAGCTCTAGCGTGGTCATTGCAGATCCATCATCGCATGATCTGCGTCTTTGTGGCAAAACAATACGACATTTCCAAGGAGCAACATATTTTTTTCTCTCTAATCAACTGTAGTTAACCCGCACTACAAGCGTTACGTACCATGGTACCATATGTTGCTCCTTGGAAATGTCATATTGTTTTGGCCCAAGACGCAGATTAACGCCTGTGCCATGGTGCTTACACTATGTGAGGGGCACGACCAGCACCCCGTGATCGAAATTTTCGAGAGCCCGCGCCGGGAATCGAACCCGGAACAGTCGAGCCAGGCACCTTTAATTAAGAGCTTTTGTTATGTGAACAACGACACATATTTTTCCTGTCATGTGTGACGTCAGCAGCTGCTGTATACATCCATTCCGAATGAAGGCGCGTGTAGGAATTTGTCTCTCCCGAAATTCTAGAGGTCTCGGCCGGGAATTGTACCAGTGATCGCGACACCTCACTACTGTCTATCCTTGTTGTCGACAGGCTTAAGCGCTATAATAACATGAATCTATTTTGGCTAAGAATAGAGAAGGCTAGGATAGATTCCAGCACTATAATCCGACAGTTAAATCATTACTGTAACTGTCGGATTATAGTGCTGGATCAATCCTAGCCTTCTTTATTCCTAACCAAATATCTGACTCTGCGTGCTTCGGCACCATTCTGATGAATATATTTTGGCATCTGAAAGATGATTCACGACGAGTCAATACCAGAGACGACTATTTGTTTTAGAACAACGATCAGGTAGTTGACGTTCATAGATCAAAATACTGAACAAACGCATAATATTGACAAATTGTTGCTAAACTCGTAATTCCTGTTTTTGTTGGCGACGAACCATACAACTACGCAAATAATGCGTGCTCAGCGAAGACTGGGTTGAAAAACAAGGGTTTAGTCGTAATTTAATTTAATTTTTTATTATTTCCCCTTTCCTGTAGTGGATTTTCTGTACCCCACTTGATGCCAAGTACTGTGCGAGGGGCAGATTTTCGCCAGTACCCGGAATCGAAATTATCGAGAGCCCGGCGTGCGCCGGGAATCGAACCCAGGACCGCCGAGCCACAGTCAGTCGTAAAAACCGACTGGGCTACGACGAGACGTAACGATGGGTGGAATGGTTGTGGTGGGATCGAATTTTTAGATTTTATAAAATACAAAATCACATTTAATGTTCGATTGGATCCTGTACCACACAAATGCGTCATGCACTAAAAAATCTATTTTTGATTCGACGTCAAGTGGAAAATATTTTTAATCTGTACATACACCGCAGTATCAAAATATAACCAAAAAAACTGCCGAAAACCGAAAAATAAAGTCGCCAAATAACCCTGCCCTAGGTGCCCCCCCCCTTACCTACTACCATCGCCCACTTCACTTTAACAGCTAGGCAAAATTACCAGGTGGCCTCCTGGGGGGTTCTAGTTCTGGACCTCCTTAACAAATATCTCGGATACAACTGGTCGTCCGACCCCCCGCCATAGGCCCCTCTCTTGGGGGCTGCTTGTGGGTACATATTGTAATTGTAACACGCAAATGCGTTAGACAATGAATGCAAGTTATTGTCACCAGAATCCAAACAGTCGTTCAACTCGGGCTCCGTATGGTAACAATCTGTGGCACTATTAAGGTCGATTGCTATATCAATATGGATGTCTGCATGCAATTGTCAACAATAAAATGGGTAAGTCCCTTTCCTCTCTCCCTCCCACTCACTCATGGCGAATGGAAGATTTTCCTCGAGTCGTCACAGACTACGCCAACCTGAACGGCCTCGCTCGCAAAATCAAATCAACGGCAATCGGATTACGGTAATGCAAATGAATTGGGGGTTCGCCGCACTACCACGTCTACCACGACAACAGTCGCGATTACATGGACTGACTGGCCCATAAAGATCCTGCAGACATTCCGACAAACTTCAGTGTTTTCTTAATTTTTACAAACATTATCCCATCACTTGTGTTGGTTATTTTTCCTTTTTTATTTGTCCTTGCGTCGAAATTAACTTATCTTTTTATACAATACTGCACACGTACATTAATATAACTGAAAGAGCTGTTCGAGACCAGCGCCAGTTCAGAAAGCAAATTAAAATTCAGACGCCACACTAATCCCGAATTCCGACACTCAGTACTAAAGTGATCGCCAAATCTCACGTCGCCTCAATTTTTTTATACATATTAATCGTGGGCCAAGTTCATCGCAAAAAAAAGACTGTTCCAGTAATCTATTTTTTCAGGCCCGTAATTATCAAGCTGCTTTATAGATGCCCGCTCATCTCGAACTGAACTACGTGAATGGATTGATTCCTCCTACCATCAACCACCCAACCCTTCCATCACCCGGTCACACAACTAACTCTCTCGCCTCTTCCCACCGACATCTCTTTCACTCTCTCTCTCCCCATCCCAGCTCACGTCCCGCCCGTCAAGAATAAGACTTGAGGATCTGCGCCGGGAAAGAAGAAAGGGGTGGTGGCGTCTTGGGCTGGCGTCAGCGAAATTAAGAGATCACCCGGCAAAAGGATGGCGAGCGCCAGAGATACAAGAGTATACATATATATATATATATACACACACATCTCTTATATGGCAGAGATGTATCGGCGTCTCCCGCCGTCAGTGACGTCACCGCATCGTGTCTATAGTTTGCAGATCTGGTGGAGTCTATATATACATGTACGTAATATCAGTGTCGTGGTAGTGGTGGTGGTGGTGGTAGTGGTAGGGAGACCAGGGGTGGCACAGAAGCCGGCGCGCGCGCCGCTCCAGTCTCGGTCTATACACGGGGCGGTCCACACACACACCCAACTACAAATTCATTCATTCTTTTACTTATTCATTCATTCGTGTCGTCGTCGTAGTCGTCGTCTCCTATAGACACAATGTATATATATATATATATATATATATATGCATACACTATGTGTACACGTATATAGAAAGCTTACGTGAACGAACCACTCTTTTACCACTTCCACGTTCTCCTCCTCGGATCATGCGGGAACCTATCGAGTGCGCGAAGTGAGACAGACTTATCATCGTCATAGATTCAGTCCATAGTTCGGTGGCAAATTTCGAACATTCAATTAATTATTTTGGCAAGATCGGTTTAATTTTAAATTCAATCACACAACTAGACGACTACGAGATTCCATCAAAAGTCATTGGTTGTAATTTAACCACCCCCTAGGACACCAGTGGCAATAATTGGAACCAAAATGGTATCAACAGGAGCTTTACTTATAGACGCAACATACATTTGCCAACACAAATTCCTCAACGTGAAACAGTCATTTCGTAAAAATCATTTTTCGTCAAAATAAGGTCAATTTTAGACAATGGGTTTCAGGAGGATGCAATGCGCGCAGTGTTTGGTCGCCGCTGATTTTCGCGCGTCCCCCGAAAACGAAAGTGCGGCGGGAAGTGGGAGGCGAGGTGTAAAAGCGAGACGAGCAGAGCAACCTTACACCCATCGACTCCACCCCCCACGAAGGTCGAGGATAGTGGTGGGAGTGGAAGAGGGTGGCAGCGAGCAAAATAAAAAATAAAAGCTGGACGAAAGAGACCTGTAACACCCACCCACCACATCCACGACTAGCAACAGTGGATGTTAGTCAATTGCTCCGTTATTCTTATTGAAAGTTTGTGACGTCACACAGCGACTTCAAGGTTCAGCAAAAATTTGGGGAAAGGAGAAATGTTAGGGCAATTTTCTTCATGTATATAATACGATTGGGTGACACTGTACTTTGTACAAGTCGTCTCTACTATTCCAATTGTTATATGCGGGGGCCATTGATTTTTTTTTTTACAAATTGTGATACCCAAACCACCATCTCGAATTTTGAGCAGATGGCGCTAGTGTCGGGTTAAGTTGTTTTATGTTCGGGTCATGTTAGTTGAAATAAAGATGTCCTACTTCGATTATTATTTTTACCGTTGCGTTTTGACCGCCAATCGCAATCTACCGACAAATCGACTAAATAATTTTTCCCTACCATTTACGGATATATTCTTTAATCACAGCACACACCAAAAACGAAGACATATTATGCTAACATGCAATCATCTTGCGCTAAATTAATTTAATTTTGAATGGCATTTTGAATTGTATCGATTCTGCGCTGCAACTCAGGCGACTAACAATGTTTTTATTTCTAAATTCACGAATGGCCGGTGTCAAGTGTCACCATCCAGGTTGTCATAATTATATTGCAAGCTACTTGAACAGCTGCGTTGTCGATGCCTTTTGATCATGCCAGTGGTCTTTAGCTTTCGAAGCACCGTCGGGAATTTAAAAAACTATATTTTTTAATCTCCATCTCCTGAGGCGAGACCGATGTATTCCAAAATGTCCAGCAAATGTCACGCTGTCGAAAGTGCAGCGAGCGCCCGCATCTCCGCATTAATGACAGGAAAGAAACGGAGATTTCCATAGGCGAGCGCGGAGAGCTCCCACCGGGTGGTGGTCCGGTGGTCTCAGGAGGACATCTGTCCGGCGATCGAACGAGCCACGCGACCAAAAACAGCTGACTGGTTAGGATGAGGTCGTCAGTGGCGAGCCCACCCCACCGGCCCACACACAAAAGGCGTGAAAGCGGATAAACATTCCCCGTCGCCTGCCACCACCGCACCTCCCCAACACCACCCCCTTTCTCTACTGCTCCAGCCTTCCCACCCCCGCCTTTCCCCCTAGTCGTTGAAAGGCGGTGGCGGCGGCGGTTAGTAATTAGGAAGCATTTACGAGCGATGGATGAACCAAAGGTATTTAATGTCTGGCGTTGGGCGAGTCAGAAGTTTCCACGATTTCTTTGCATCTTGAGACGTGTGGCCAGATCTAGTGAAATATGATGAGTTTCAGGAGGAACGCAAGCAACATTTAAGAATTCGTCTGGGCCAACCAAAAACGTCGGTGGCAAATGACAAAGAGGGTGTTTTGACGAGACTGGACTACATACAGACTTCCGAGAACCCCGGTTCGATCTAAGTAGTTAGAAAATTAACGTTCACTCGGTGTGACTCATGGAGCATGTGGTTTGATAGGTGAGATGCGGACACTTTCAGCCGGCGGATGATGAACCGAAAAAGACTGTTGTTTTGTCGTATTATTCATGAACCTTTCGGATTATGCCGCTAAACTAGCTTTTGTGTCTTCATTAAAGACTGTTTGCTTTGGACGCTGCAAACATCACAGATCACTATAGACAATTCAAGCCTCATTTACCCGAGGGGGTCATTTAACGTTCTATTGTGTGGCCATTTAGCACACATGCGTATATCTCCAGCATGGTGTCATTTGAAAATCTCTCCTCACATGTGTTCGTTAGGCAAACACAAAACGACATCCGTGAAACAAAACGCCAACATAGGTACGTATAAATGGAACTTTGCGCCTCTTTTCACCCTATATATATATTATGGATGTCTGTGCTTCTAGGCATTTTTCAATCCAAATTAATGACCGTATATTTTTTGGATTGCCCCCTCTTCGAACGAGTTTATCAAACTCCACTTAACTATTGTTATGAATAAATGAAGAGCCTAATAATAATTAGCATGGAAGCGGTTTCGCCAAACACACATAATACAACAACGGTCCTACACACCGCGACGATGATGCAGGTGTTTATTTACGTGGGGGGAAGGTGAAGGGGGTGGGGGAGGTGGCTTATAAAGATGACATGCGGTCTGCCTGTATTATACACAAATAGACAACAGGAACTACTTCAGAGACGGCCCCAGTGTTCAGGCCTCCACTGCACTGCATTTTAAGTGGAGCTATTAAACATTAAATATGCTTTTAGTCGGGTTGGGTCTTCCACCCACCCCCCACCCCACTTTCTCTCTCGCACGAAATTTTGCATGGCTCATTCTAACAATTTCTGAATGCTACGCACACAGAATATCATCCACCCTCCCACCACCTCCCATCGGGCCCTTATAGCCCATTGAGCTTTCAGCGTTTACACACGACGACAATTTGGGAGTCCCCCTTCGACCTCGGATTTGGGGGTGAAACCCGGCGTCGCATTTATCTGCGACCTGGCAAGATCTCTGGATCTCTGATGTGTACTAATTATGCTGATGACTCTGATTTAAAGAAACGGTGTGGTGATGGTGCCTCGGAAATTTTTAACTAGTCTTATTTTCAGGCTGGTTAAGTTAGCATAATTGTAACTTGACAACAATGCTTACAAAAATGTAAATAGTTATTTTAACAATAATATATTTCGCACCCTTAGACGATTTATGTTTGGGTATTTTCAGATACCTAAAGTTAAATCAAAAACCATTTCACCTTCAGCTGAAACTAGAATTTCACCGTTCTAGCTTTCACAAGAACAAATAGTCAGACATTTTTTTCAAGTGGGAGTAAAACATATTTTCTAAATTTCTCCAAGACCTCGGGAGCGAAAAGAAAGCAAAGAAATTGATTGCAATAAATGTCAACGAGCCCATGCAATTTATTCTTATTAGGAACGGAGAGAAGGTGATATAGTCGATTATGCCGACTATTCAGTATTGCGCCGCTAACCATAGGATGATCGTGAAATTATGATGAACATGTATAAATAAACTAAATTACCGACCAATTAAGCGCAACCACAAGCAACCTCATAAATAAAATTCCAGGAAGAACGGTCCGTGCATGCGCAGTAACGGGGGTGTTTAGTCGGCTACGGAGTGGTTTAATAGGCATGGCATGGTATGCAATTTTTCTTGCAATTACGGACGAACACATATAAGGTATCCTAATCCACAAATGGATCATTCAACTAAAACATCAATTGGTAACCGTTGAAATTTATTGTAATAGGACTTTCCAAACACTTCTAGTTTCTAAATGCCATACAATTTCGATTGTTAAATTAGTTTCTAGATTCAAACTTCTCAAAAAATAAAGTATGTTACAAATTTTATTTTTGAGACGCGTACGCGTGTACCCCGACTTAAATCATACTTCAGAGCCTATAACTAATCTACGTATTATATAATTTATGCTACAAAGTTTTGAAAGGAAAGAAATCAGATTTCCGAAATATCTGTTGAGAAACATAAAAAAAATATATGCCCAAGCGCACTGGGGTGGGTATCAACGATATCGTATCGTGCTTTCAATTTTCGCAGCAAAAATATCGTTTTGTCCTAGACGAATCCAGCTTCAAAAAATAATATATATATATATATATATATATATACACACGAGCTACACGATTATATTTTTTAGTGCCGAATAAACACCGACGCCACATAATCTCCAGCAATGGTTTGAAATTTCCCCCCCACCCTCCTCTCCCTTCTCGACCCCAATGTATTCATATTCAGTTTCCAATGTCTGTAACGCTCGCACTTGGCTCCTGCAATTTCCAATAATAATTGAGCCGGCCGATATATGGAGTGACAGCAACGGCAACATGTGGTGCCCTGATCGATATGTGGGGCGGCGGGAGGAGGCGGGAGTTCGAATAGGTGAATGGAGCGGCACTAGATAGATAAAATTCATAGTAACAACCACCTTGTATTGAAGCCATACGTGCGGCATAAACTTGACAGAGACGACCAAAATTGCATATTCGCACCTTGGATATATAAACGTCAGGTGTTGGCTATAAAAAATCTTCCATGGATCTAGTTTGCCTATTGGGCTAGTGGCCCATATATTTCACCAAGACAATGTATATTTTAAATCGAGCAATCGGGCACAACAAAGGCAATTCAATTCAATGAATAACAAACAAACTTTTAAATTGATATCGAATTTTGTTTCAATCCATGTCACCCATACAAAAAATGTTTGCTCACCTTTGGATTAAAAACGGAATATTTTTTATTAGTTAAGATACGAGGGGGGAAATGGGAATTGTTGACCTGAAATTTGTAGAGACCAGAGTTTCGCCACACGACAAAGGCGATATATCGATCAGGGATATTGGGTAACTGTTGCGCACAAGAGCTGAATATCTGAATAGAAAATAGGCACACAATATGTTCCTGTTTCACCGGAAACGTCCTCGTACAATACATGGAACAACGTCATCGACACAAATGCGCGCGCCTCCATATTCTATGACCGCTAACATAGTTGATAGCGAATCAAAAAGGGAAAAAAAGTATCTAGCCGTTTATTTTCCACTAAAACGAAATGAGCCGTGAGCAATGGCACGGTTAAACCAAAAATCCAGTTTTTTAAAGGAACATTCCAGCGTGAATGTCTCCCGTCAAACGCTTTCAATAATCGGTGCAGCTCCAATAGAGATCGCATGATGTCGTAAACAAAATGACGCAACCAATATATAGAATAGATAAGCCCAGTTATCAATACAGGGTACACCAAAAACCTACAACCACAGGATTTTTAGATAGCTCCTAACGGAAACATTTAGGAAAGACAACAATGGCTAGGCCACAGAACATCGCTGCATCACAAACACTATCGGGATTGTTCAGAGTGAAGGCGGACATGGAACTGTCGCAGACATCGATCGAGAAGTAGATTTTTTCGAGCTGGAATTAATTTTACGTGTGAATTTGGTCTACATGTGGACACTAGAGGTGTTGCAATAGTGCATATCGATGCGGTATTAATACTTGATACTATAAACGAATATCCGACATCGATAATTGACGTCATGTGTCGATAACCCATTTTTAATAAAGGGCAATCCAGGGACTCCTGGTCCTGGACCGACCAATTAAAAAAGTGAGGAAACATTTGCCCGTCGTCAACTTTCCCCACTGGCACATGTCGACAGCGAAATTATGAAGTGGAGAGTGAACGAGAGTGTTCAAATATGACACTTTTTCTCTTTGGCCGCGCGTCAGCGAAAACACTTCCTTAATTATAGCTCTAAAACAACAATAGCGAAACGCTCAGTGTACACGTTCGCTCTCCGGAGACCAACGCCCCCAAAACATGGAACCGTGGGTCCATTTTTTGTCCAAATCGTAAATTCCTAACAAAAAGAACAGCCCCATCTTAGCAAACAATCACATTCGACTTCTGTAGGGGGACAAAGTCGGTTTACCTTTTTTAAAATATTCTTTAACAAAAACGAATCCTCTTCGTGTATCAACTCCCAGACTAGCAGGTATCGATCTCAATGTATCTGAAATTGTGGATCGAACAGGCAGCACTTCTCAGAATGTGGGATGGTGGGTCCGAGGACGATGACCAACCACTCCGGGCCCGGATCAAGTCGAAGCCGGAGCGGGAGCAAAGAGTAGCGATCGGGCGTGCGCCAAAACCCTGCAATTATGCGATCGTGTCACTTGTCAGCCCTTCATCGTGGCAACCAGTAGCTGTAGACCACGTGGTTGTAATGTTTACATTTTTTTCTCTCTCTCTCTCTCTCTCTCTTTCTTTCCCTCCCCGCTCGCTCTCCTTTGAGCGGTGCCGTCACAACCGGATGACGTCGCCCGATTGGCCAGAAGGTTAATTGGCGGCGGAATCGAAAAAAAAGGGGAAGTATGTGTTGCGCGGGCGCCAGTGGCCAAGATTGATTCGGCGGCATGTGCCCTGCCCACATTGACAAGTGCTCGCAAACACACACACCAGATAAAAGTATGGACACCGATTGGGAAATGCAGATTAGCCAAGAGTTTGCGAAAGCGGGGTTGGCAACTGCATATTCTACCTACAACGTCACACGGAACAGCGCGAAAAGACGACCGAATAACGGCAACAGTTGTGACCTATGAATAGAGATCGAACATAATTTATTGACAAATTAACATTTACTAATTATTGCTATCTCTGTGTAATCACTAGACGGCGTTGCAATCGTCGCCTCTGGCTCATAGAAGGGTGGCAGTTTTTATTCTCAGTAATACGAGAGACACCTGTGTGCGTTAACGTCGTAAAATGACACATTTATTAGCACTTCAAGCGTTAACTCAAACAGGGAATGCAAAACACAAGGCCACCGAATAGTTCATGAATTTCTTTAAGGAAACCGTTGCTCTTGTAAAATTCAGATAACCACGCACAAGATAAATTCAATTGAGAGGGATCTGCACTGTGTGAAGCGTCCACAAATTGTCAGCAACGTTAACCGGGGGGAAATAAATGTCGAAACGAACGTGGTTTAGAGTGACCGCCACCAGAGGGAAGCACTGGCGCTCCGCGCCGATCACATAGCGCCGCGTCAGTGCCACATAAAACATAATCGAGGGCTATATGGTGGTGGTGATGGTGGCCGCATATACGCTTACGTGTACCGTGACTGTACACTATCATCCAACCGAGAGGCTACATACATGTTCTGTTGTTGGAGGGAGGGGGGTGCGCCCAGCGTACGAAAAGTGGCACACACACATTGCCTCGTTCGGCCGCCTGCAATTTCCGAAGAATTGCAATCGCACGTACACGCGACTGGCAATATTTAAACAGGAAATTCGACCCAATATATATCTTGAATGCGAGAGAGCCGTGTAAAAAGCCCAACTAAAGTAGCGAGATAGGTCCTTGCGTGCAAAAAAGGCAACCACAATCGAAACAACCACGTGGTGTTTTTCAGTGTCCGCATTTTTTGGCAATGCCTGTCGTGTGTGTGTGTGTGTCCAGGACCAAAACCCGACAACGTCACATAGGTAGGGGTTGGTCAGGTAAAATTAAAGGAGTGGAACAAATTTGAAACCTAACAAGGCAATCTAAAAAAAAAATAGAATTGCGTACCTACCATCTGAAAAACCTTGAACTCGAGTTGGGGATGGCGCTTTATAATAATTATTATTTTGTTGTTGTGTGAAAAGGATGCAGTGAGCCAATGTGAAAGAACTTTTTTCCACGAAAGATTTTTCCCCAGAAGCTAAATCAACAACTACAAGCGTTAAAGATAATTACAAAATACATGATATTCAAAATATCATGACCTGGCAGTGAAAATATAGTATTATATTTGAACACAAATTATTCTTTCGTGGAAAACAAACTAAAAGTGAAGAAAAACAATAAATTAAAATTCGCTTGTAAATTAGAAACAAATATTTATGTAGCTGCTGAGTTCACCTGGCACACTTCAACTGACAGTAGAACTCAAAATTATTGACAACAATTTTTTAGATCCACACACACAGTAGGTTGCGTTTACAAATTAGGGTGATTCGCAAACTACAGCCGTACTTCCAGACTAAACTAAAAGAAAAAGAACATCGTATATATACCAATTACTATTTCACGACAAGTCAAACCACATGTAACTCTGCCAGTCAAACCACATGTAACTCTGCCACAAAAACCACTCCCGAAGTGCCCACAATTATAATTGTGCAGCAGCCAAAAATATACAGAGTCTGTATATATATATATATATATATATATATACTGGTATAAATATAATTGCTGCCCGAGTGACTAAGTTTCCAATTTGATAATGTATGCGAGTTAAATTTGCGGCTACCCCACACCGACCACACAAACAGACACGTTGGCGCAGAATTACAACCCCAGTTGTAAAAAAAAACACGAACAAAAACATTCCGTGACACTAATTTTACAACAACGGCATCGCTAATTATGCCATCGCACGTCACTGGACAGAAATAACAAAAATAAAAACACCTAATAATTATAAAAATGTAACCTTTGAAGAAAAAACATGCCCGAGAGAGCCAACCTTAGATCCACACACACCCCAAATACAAACACGTTAATTCGCATAGGGTCGCCAAATCCAGTGACGTCATCCCCCACCACCACCCGCGCGACGCCCAGCGCCACGCGCGGCGTGACTGGGCAACACCGACGGGCCCAGACCTCAGCGACGAATATTAAAAATCACAGCTGATCTGAAATCCACGGTCTGTCGAACGCTTTCGGGCGAGGCGAGCGGGTGAACCGGAAACTAGGCACCACCGGCACGTCCCGCCCACTTCTCGTAATAAACATAATTTTTAATGGGCGCCAAAAACCACATGTTTATTACACACACACACTTACACTACTGGGAACATTTTCGGTATATATTCCTAGTGCTAGCCACAGATCCAATAGGTATTTTTTGGTGTGGGGAGGGGACATACACTAGGGCAGTAGTACCGCAGCGGGTGTAGGCGGAGAAGGGGTCATGCGTGAGGTCAGCGAACCATTTGGCGAGTCACGTCATAAATATAACAAAATGGAAACAATTAGAAAAAACGTCGAACCTTCACGGTTCGACGTTTTTTCCACGACCCAATAAAAAAATCTGAAGAAATCGCACTTCCCAGGAAATTATTTATTACCTATAGGTCTAGATTAATATCTATAGGTAGATCATTTTTTAGAACAGGAACCTAGGCCAAAACAAAAAATTCGATAAAGGGGTGTAGGGGTCAGGAACCTAGGCCAAAACAAAAAATTCGATAAAGGGGTGTAGGGGTCAGGAACCTAGGCCAAAACAAAAAATTCGATAAAGGGGTGTAGGGGTCCTACGCATGAGCAAGGGACAGTTGATTCAGTCGGGCCTATTTTCATATTCAACGAAAAACTTTTTGGAAGTCTCTCACAGAGACACGTTTAAAACCCAAGTTCCAGAGATGTTGTTCCTCCTACTCCAAAAAATGACTCACCGGTGTGGGGGAAATACCATGGCGTGGCAGAATCCAACAAAAAGGCGCATCCTACCAAAGTATCGCGACCAAAAAATAAACTCTAATCGCCCCAAACTACAGCAAACCCACCTTTCATCCCATCTAACCCTTGACCTCACAACACAACAACCAATGAAGCCAAACAGAATTTTCTCTGAAAGCAATTTTCGCGTCGTAATTTACGAATGCCCCCATCACATGAACAAGGCGTAACCTAAAACCATTTCAACGAGAATTGATTAAAAAGAAACCCCCAATCAGGATTTTCATAAAGGACACGTGAGAAAGGTAAAAGGACCCCCTCCCTCCACTTCTTCACACAACACCCCTAGTTCCGCGACGAAGAACAAATCCAGTTCAGTTCCAGAGAACGGTACTCACCAAGTTGATTGGGTCCACACCAACAAACTGAAAAAGTTCCCCACTTTCTCGAATTCAAGCAAACGCACACACGGATATAAGATGGATCCGAGGAAAAATCCTCAACCGGTATTGTGTGCGGAACGAAATATGTGGGGTGGGAGATGAAAGACCCCCACGCACCAAAGTCCAAATCGCAGAAAAATTTGCCGACGCGAATTCGAATCACTAGGCGAAACGCGAAAACGTACGGTCGAAAAACTTGCCGCGCGGTTGGCGAATTTCCCTCTTCTCTGACGCTCTCCGGTCCTCCGAGCACGGCGCGCGCGCGATAACTCGTCAGCGGCACGAAACGACGCGAAAGACGGCAGACGACGCTCGCTCAAATCTCCCCTCTTTCGCCGGTCACCAACGCGCTCAAACCCAGTGCACTACTAGTACGGCGTTTTTCCTATAGCGAGAGCTACACACAGCGAGAGCGAGAGAGCGCGCAGGCCGAACCAATGCCACAGGCAACACACAGGCAGCAAGCAGCAGCAGCAGCGGAGAGAACGCATGCACAGAGAGAACCAGCCACACACACACATAGCAGGCGCAGCTACATTGTCTGCCATGTTGGCCTAACCTCGTAGCTGGGGCTCCATTCGATAACAATCGGCGTTTTTCCCCCCAACACGCCGCCGCCACCACCGCCAACGCCGCCATTCGCTTTGGGGCTGCGCTGGCGTTGTTGGTGCATGGCGCATGCACGGCA